>PVKC010006764.1:0-30580 GCA_004027635.1 Crocidura indochinensis | reverse complement strand
GGGTCACACCCGGCAGTGCTCAGGGGTTACTCCTGGCTCCGTGCTCAGAAATTGCTCCTGGCAGGCACGGGGGACCATATGGGGCACCGGGATTTGAACCGATGACCTTTTGCATGAAAGGCAAACACCTTACCTCCATGCTATCTCCCGGGCCCCAATACACACATTCTTAATCCAGTTGGTGCAAGGCATGACAAGAAGAGTCTGAGTTTAAAGTTTGACTTACTGGCACACATCACAAAGAATGAGAAGAAGCAGTGTTGGCAGGGATGTGGAGAGAAAGGAACTCTTATTCACTGCTGGTGGGAATGCCGTTTAGTCCAACCTTTATGGAAAGTGATATGGAGATTCCTCCAAAACCTGGAAATTGAGCTCCCATATGATCCAGTTATACCACACCTAGGGATATACCCGAGGAACACAAAAATACAATACAAAAATCCCTTCCTCACATCTATATTCATTCCAGTGCTATTTATAATAGCCAGACTCTGGAAACAACCAAGATGTCCTTCATCAGATGAATGGCTAAAGAAACTGTGCTACATATACACAATGGAATGTTATGCAGTCGTCAGGAGAAATGAAGTCTTAAAATTCTCCTATACATGGAATCTATCACGCTGAATGTATTAAGTCAAAGGGAGAGAGATAGAGAATAGTCTCACACATCTATGGGTTTTAAGAAAAATAAAAGACATTTTTCCAATAATCCTCAGAGACAAAGAGAGGAAGGCTAGAAGGTGCAGCTCACGACATGAAGCTCACCACAAGAGTGGTGAGTACATCAGAAAAATAACTACACTGAGAACTGTCATAACAATGTGAATGAATGAGGGAAGTAGAAAGCCTGTCTAGATAGAGTACAGGTGGGGATGGGGTGGGGAGGAGGGATATTTGGGACATTGGTGGTGGGAATGTTGTACTGGTGAAGGGGGTTGTTCTTTACACGACTGAAACCCAACTATAATCATATCTGTGACAAGGTGTTTAAATAAAGATATTAATAAAAAAGAATTAATTCCTCAAAAGTGAAACTATCCTGCATCAAAAATATGCCTTGAACAATTTTCTCGTATGCCTTTTTCTTTGTAAATTAGCCTCATAATCTGTCAAGAAATTGAGTGTAAGTATTCCACCTTGTGTTTTGAAGAAACAGAACAGAGCTTGAACCCAACTTGACTCCTTGGCCTGTTACACATTAGCCGCCCTGGTATAGAGATTTCAAGGGACCCCAGAAGATTTTGTTGAGTCAAGACCAACTGGTCTGTGATACCAGGAGGCAGGAAGAAGTCAGTTTGGGTATAATAAAGCCACAAGTCCCATAAACTCCAACATCTTGGGGTAATTTTAATTTGTTTAATTGATGTTTAATTTGTTTAATTTGATGACCAGAGAATTCACATCCAAAGCTTTTGAGTTTAGCATTATTTTGTTTTGGAACATGTGCAATAGCATGTAAATGGAGTATGTACAATAACATCAAACATGTACAATAAACAATAAACCTTCCTCCGCAGGGAGGGTGTGGAAGAAGAAAAATAAAATAAAATAAAATAAGCCCCAAAAGATTCCATATTGCTTTGGGCCACTGAATCTGTAGCAAGTCCTGCTGTTTGGCCCGGGCACACCTACCAATTTCACAACACTAACAACAGAATGGCTCACAGTGCTTCAGGAGAGTGTCATCCTTTAGAAAGACTGGTGGCTTGCAAATATGCATGCCTTTACACCATGCATAATTTCACATGTGTTTTGTTTTGTTTTGTTTGGTTGGGCCATACCGGTTGTGCTCAGGGGTTACTCCTGGCTATCGCTCAGAAATAGCTCCTGGCAGGCACGTGGGACCATATGGGACACCGGGATTCAAACCAACCACCTTAGGTCCTGGGTCAGCTGCTTGCAAGGCAAACACCACTGTGCTATCTCTCCGGCCCCTCGCATGTATTTCTAAAAGAAATACAAAGATTTGAACCTTCTGATTTGCTTATTCTGCAGTTTTCCTGGGTCAAGTGAATAGTAAACTATTTTGAGATCACTTTTAAGGCCAATAATGGAAATAAAGATTTCCTTTTCCATTATTTTATATTAGATTATATAATATAACAAAACAACCATTTAAGTGCCAATGCATGACCTCTACATACCAGATTCTGAATTTTCTATTTCGAACTTAATTTTTTTTAATTTTTAATGAGACCAATATGAATTATTAGTCTTTCACAGTTATATTTAAGGTACATAGTGACAGAGAATTAGGGCAAATCCACCACCAGTGTTGACCCCCCTTCGCCACTGTTCCCAGCATGCATCCCATACTTCTACCCACAGCCCCCTGGACTGCTCGTGTAACAAGTCCTTTTTTTAAAGCTTGTTGTGTTTGTGTCTCTTGATTCTATTGTCATTGACTTTGGGTTGGGTATTTATGTTTGACCGTTTTTACTTCCACTAAATGCTCGTGATACTTCTTGGCCCCTGGTACCTTCCACTTTTTTTCCTCTCAGTTTGTAGGAAGACATAGAAATATGAGGCAGAACAAGATGATTCATGTTCTATAGTTCTGTTTTAAAAAGAAAATTGGCAGGAGCCCCTGCCTAGAAGCTAATATAATTTAAAAAAGGAGATGAGGCTGGTGTGGCAAGGTTTCATTGTTGTTTGTTTTGTTGTTGTTGTTTTTTTTTGTAGGGTTTTTGTTTCCTTTATTTTGCATAGGCACAGTAAGTATTAGGGAAATTGGAAAGGAAATTTTCTTGGCCTAAGAGATACAGGGTTTCTCCACCATTGAAACATACTATCATGAGACCAACTACAGGCTCCAGGCATGTTGACTGTTAAACTTTTTTTTATGGTGCCAGGAAATGTTCTGCTCAGTTATGGTTGTCAAAGTCAGTCCTCTGTATTAGAAATTTTAATTTTTGCAGATCCTAGGACAAAGTCTAGGATAGTCTTTATGATTCTAGAAGTTCTGCTCAGTCACGGTTGTTGTAGTCAGCTTTCTGTAATTAGTGATCTTGGTTTTTGCACAGATCAAAGGATGGAGTGTCTTCTGATTTCATCTGTTAGGTGATGAGGCAGAGCAACCTGCCCTTAATCACGTTGTTGCTGTTTCCTTGTCAGGGTCAGGATGTATAAACCTTCCCTGGGTAAGCTGGTGCTAGAAGTATTAGGGACTTCCCCCACCCCAGAGGGGGCAGGAGTTTAATTCCTGATGTTGCTGCAGCAGGGAACTGTGCCAGTACTAAGGTTGAAATCCAGGTTTCACGGTTGGATGGTTGATGTTCAATCTAATGAGGTCTAAGTCGAGTCCCCATGACATATGTTCAGGGTGGAAGGCATCCTGTATTATAAAATTTATAGGTTGAACTAATTTTTTTTGTGTGTGTTTTTTGGGTCACACCCGGCAGTGCTCAGGAGTTACTCCTGGTTCCATGCTCAGAAATTGCTTCTGGCAGGCACAGGGGACCATATGGGGCACCGGGATTTGAACCGATGACCTTTTTCATGAAAGGTAAACGCCTTACCTCCATGCTGTCTCCCGGGCCATGGTCGAACTAATTTTTAACAAGATTACTCTTCCTTTACCCATGATGAAGTTGAAACACAAGAAAATCAGAAAAACATAGAAAATGTCAGAAAATGTCATAACCTCTGATATTCAAGACTAAAGTCCATATTCCTTCATAATCCAGTTCCTTCACAAAATCCTCTGTGTCTATCTTAATTGGCAATGTCTGGGACTTGGTAAGAGACAAAGATACTATCTGAACTGTTTTGTGACAATTATACTCTGAGGAGTGTTTAGATTTTAATATTTCTCTGCCTATGTAAAATGTCTTATTAAACCTTCCCCCCTCAAGTATTTATATAGGTATAACTCAAAATAATGTACTAACAGATAAATTTAATGAAACCTTTCTGGTAATAATCAAATTAATATAAAGTAGACTGATTAAGACTTTATAACATCTTTCAATTAAAGGTACAAAGGCAATATTAAAAGTATAAAAAAACTTGGGCCGGAGAGATAGCACAGGGCTTTTGCCTTGCAAGCAGTCGATTTAGGACCAAAGGTGGTTGGTTCGAATCCCACTGTCCCATATGGTCCCCTGTGCCTGCCAGGAACTATTTCTGAGCAGACAGCCAGGAGTAACCCCTGAGCAACGCCTGGTGTGGCCCTAAAACCAAAAAAAAAAAAAAAAAAGTATAAAAAAACTACAGGGCCGGAGAGATAGCATGGAGGTAAGGCATTTGCCTTTCATACAGAAGGTCAGTGGTTCAAATCCCGGCATCCCATATGATCCCCTGAGCCTGCCAGAAGCGATTTTTGAGTCTAGAGCCTTAAGTAACCCCTGAGTGCTGCCGGGTGTAATCCAAAAACCAAAAAAAAAAAGAAAAAAAGAAAAAAAAAAGTATATAAAAACTAAAAGTATCTCATGTTTCTGTAAACTGAGAATCCCCTTGGGTCTCCATTCAGCTCACCTTCCCTCCAAGCTCAACTTGAATAACCAAGTAACTTCACTCACTTCTATCTTGCTTCCACTTTATGAATTCCTCTCTCAGAAGACCTCTTTCTGTAATGCCCCCTTTGGGGGAAGCTTTGTCTAAAAATGCAGTCAGTAGCAACTTGCATAAACAAAGCACCCAACTTTACTATGGTTGAACAAGAGTTAAGCTTAAGATAGAACTTTGATGATAATGCTATTAAGGTTAAGAAAGGGACACATTTGTGCCAAGACTACTATTCCAAATGTCTCATCTGGACCTTCTTATATGTGCTTTGCCTGGCACAGCATTTCCTGATGTGGTAAGGGAAAGGTCTTCTTCCTCAGAACTAATGTGTATTGGGTTGTGTGTGTGTGTTTTATTGGTTTTGGATTCACAATTAGCAATGCTCAAGGGTTACGCCTGGCTCTGCCCTTTAGACCTGTTACCCTCTTCCAAAGCCAAATGCTAACCACACCTGGATGGTGAGACCCTCCCACACCTGGGAGGGATATGTGGTTGGTAATTAAAGAGTTGCTTGGGGCCGGTGAGGTGGAGCTAGAGGTAAGGTGTCTGTCTTGCAAGTGCTAGCCAAGGAAGGACCATGGTTTGATTCCCAAGCATCCTATATGGTCCCCCCAAGACAGGAGCAATTTCTGAGCGCTTAGTCAGGGGTAACCTCTGAGCATCAAACTGGTGTGGCCCAAAAAAAAACAAAAACAACAACAACAAAAAGTTGCTTGAAGGAAGGAGATAGGCAGACACAGAAGGAACAGAGATCAGAGACAGCATGGATGCAGAGGAGCAAGAAAGAGTCTGTTTAGCTTAGAAGCTATGTGAGATATGCACATGGCGGTTAAGGCTTTGTAATAAAGCTGGATGTCTCCTGAAACTTCATCTGACTGCTGTCGATCATTTCTTTGCCTTTATCCTGAACCTACAGGCAGCGAAAGGTCTCATCATCCATCCACACCACCTTAGAACTTTATAATTAATAATTAATACACACAGAACTACTCCTGATGGTGCTCCAGGGCATTTGCCAGGAATCAAACTCAGTAAGCAGTATGCAAGACAAGTGCCATGCTTACCTGCTGTATTAGTACTCTAGCCCACTTAAAACTATTACTTTTTTATTCTTTTGTTTGTTTTTAAGCCACACAGGGTGGTGCTCAAGAGTTACTCTTGGCTCTGTATTCAGAAATTGCTCCTAGCAAGTTCGGGGGACCATATGTGATGCTGGGGATTGAACCAGCAAATGCCCTACCTGCTGTGCTATCACTCTGGCCCCAAAACTATTATTGTTGTTATTTTTGTTTTGGGGGATCACACCTGACTCTACGCTCAGAAATCGCTCCTGGCAGGCTTAGGGGATCATATGGGATGCCAGGATTTGAACTACGGTCCTTCTGCATGCAAGGCAAACACCTTACCTCCATGCTATCTCTCTGGCCCCCCAAACTATTATTTTTTTAAGAGCATGACAATCTACTTACTCTTAGGTTTCAAGACAATCTTTTAATCTCTTACAATCTTATTAGTCTTGACACACTAATTCAGGGGTGTATTTAAATTTTCTGGTTTTTTTTTTTTTTGGTTTTTGGGCCACACCCAGTGACGCTCAGGGGTTACTCCTGGCTATGTGCTCAGAAGTCGCTCCTGGCAGGCACAGGGGACCATATGGGAACCAGGGGATCGAACCGTGGTCCGTCCTAGGCAAGGCAGCAGGCACCTTACCTCCTGCGCCACCTCCCGGCTCCCAAATTTTCTAATGAGTATTTTCTAGATGTTGATAATTAAACCATCATTAGAAGATTGAAGTTTTTTTAATCAATAAACAAACCCAAAAAAAAAAAAAAACACAAACCTGGAGCTGGAGAGATAGCATGGAGCATAGAGCCAGGAGTAACCCCTGAGCACTGCCGGGTGTGACCCAAAAAACAACAACAACAAGAAAAAGAAAACAAACCTTACTTTTCTTCATCCTTTTCAATTAAAAAGGCACATCAATTTTTGTTTTTGTTGTTTTTATGGGGGCCACATTGGGCGGTGCTCAGGGGGTACTCATTGCTCTGTACTCAGGAATTACTCCTGGCAGAACTCAGTACATATAAGATATTGGTCTCGAACCTGGTTTGGCTCCATGCAAGGCAAATGCCCGACCCGTTCTGCTATGGCTCCAGTTCCCAAAGCCCATCAATTTGACTTTCTAGCTTTTTTTTAAATTTTTTTTAATTTTTAATTATGAGAACAAAGATGCAAAGATAGAGGACAAGGTAAAGTTACAGTGGAAGGACAATCACCCATAAACAGAATTCTCAGAAGTCCCCTTGCTGATAGTGGTTGCAAGTTAAGCGCAGCCGCGGAGCGGCTTGGAGCCAGCTCAGTAGAGGTAGAGAAGAAGCAGTAAAGAGGCTGAGTGACTGGCTGGTGTTCTTTTTAAAGTCTCTGGGTGCCCAATCGCCCGGTTCGATTAGCCCCACGTGGGCCAGGTGGGGCCATCTTACCGAGTGCAGGGACCTGGAGGTTTCTTGTTCGGAGCCAGCTCGGTAGAGAAGAAGCAGGAAAAAGAGCTAACTTTCTAGCTTTTACTTGATATTAAAGTCATTAAATCATTCAACAAAGGCAATCTTCAAAAGTATAAACTGATTTGGCAGATTCAACATGAAAACAAACAAAACGTTTCTGATAAACTCTTAAACACATACTACTTACATGACACCTTGCAGAACTTTCTGGGGATCAGGATCAAATAGCCTGTCAACATAGTGGCGACTGCTAGCTGTTACTTCCTAGAAGGGGGGAGGGGGGAGAAATTACGACAACTGAAGCCATGTAAGAAACAGTTTACAGCAACACTTAGAACCACATAGCTAACACCTATCTTAAAGCAGATGCACTGATCTTAAAAAAATATTTATTTTAGATCACTCTGAGAAAAGTTTGTGGTAAGACAGATGATAAAATGGTGATGGAAGTCCCCAGTTCTCACTAGAACTGTAACTATGCAGCAGAACTTCCACTGAACATAGCAAGCTTTGCCAACAATAAGAAATGGGTATAGACGTTAAGAAGCAAGCTATATTTCTTAAGTAGCTGCTGAAATCACTTCCATATAAATAAGAGATATCAATGTTATTTCTGTTTAGAAGTAAATAGAGAAATCTAGCTACCAGACAAGGAGAAAGGAAGGACTTCACAGTCTAAGAAGGGCAACTAAGCAAGGTGCTGAGGAAGCCTCTCAGACTGATGCAGCCATTCACCTGACAGACAGTAAAGGTAAGGCTGGGGCCATAGTTCAACCACTAGTTTGATCCATCCCTTCAAATGGCTTGATTCCCACCCCTTCCTGGCTTGTGGAAGAGAGAGTCATTGTTATACTTTGGAGGAGGGGAAAAACAATCAATTTAAGGTGAATTATAGGTCTTTGTCTAGTTCTACACTGATAAAGAGTTAAAGGAGAGAATTAGAGCAAGGGAAGGATACTTACCTTGTTTTATTTGATTTATGGATTTACCCTACTATTTTTATGTCTTATAATACTTATCTATTATTTATTTCTTAGAATAGTTATTTGAAGGGCAATACTTAATTTTTATATTTAACATTCTGTATTTCACATTATTTAAGACAAAGAACATGCCTAGGAGTAAGTAAAGAACAAGTTTAGCTCCTTTCTATTTCTTTCTAATTCCTGCTGAAAATATTCATATACTGTCATCCATTAATAATTATGACATTAAAGTATATCCAAAAGTCCTGATCAAAAAGAATTATTAGCCAAGACATAGTGCTATTAAACTATTGATTAACCAAAAATATCCTGAAGAAAAACTGCATGGACTCCCTGCCAATATAAATAAATCCAAAAAAATCAAAGAACATTTTCCAATTATTAATCAAATAGCAAAATATCTCCATGCACAACCCAAGCAAACACTTTTACTATGTAGTCTATATTTGAACTGTGGAAGTTAGTCTAGATTCTGTATTTCTGTTTTGTCTTGGGGCCACACCCAGTGACACTCAGGGGTTACTCCTGGCTATGCGCTCAGAAATCACTCCTGGCATGGGGCTGGGAAGATGGCGCTAGAGGTAAGGTGTCTGCCTTGCAAGAGCTAGCCTAGGACAGACCGTGGCTTGATCCCCCGGTGTCCCACATGGTTCCCCCAAGCCAGGAGCGATTTCTGAGCTCATAGCCAGGAGTAACCCCTGAGTCCCTGAGCGTCAAACAGGTGTGGCCCAAAAAACAAAAAAGAAATCGCCCCTGACTTGGGGGACCATATGGGAAGCCAGGGATAGAACCCAGATCTGTCCTGGGTCAACCGTGTGCAAGGCAAATACCCTACTGCTGTTGCTATCGCTCTGGCCCCTAGATTCTATATTTTAACACTTGAAAATAAGCAATCTGATGAAAATGTCTGTGACCACCAGGCTCTCATCATAGTATCTCACTGTATTATTTGTAGTAATTTAACAAGGTACTGAGGAAGGCATTAAAGTTGTATGTTTTCTTTTCTTTTTTGTTTTTATTTTGGGGGAATGGATGGAATAAGCACACCTGGCAGTGCTCAGGGGTTACTCCTGGCTCTGCACTTAGAAATCACTCCTGGCAGGCTCAGGGGACCATATGAAATACTGGGAATAAAACCCAGGTCCGTCTTGGATCAGCCGCATGCACGGCAAATGCCCTTCTGCTGTATTACTGCTCCAGTCGTGTATGTTTTCTTTATGTTGTAATAAGACACAGCCCGTTACAGATCATAGTTCATATTTTATTGTAACTATAATTCATATTTCTTAATTAATATTTCATAATTTATTATAATTGTTCAGAAATTTGTATTTTCTACTAGAATACAAAATAAGTCTATGTTCATATAGCAAAACACTGAGGGGGGAAATAAACTGGAAAATAAAATAATCACTAAAGGCTTCTTGGAGGAATTGGTTATAGAAAATGCTAAAGAGAGAAGATGGATGAGGAAAGAAACACGAGAACAATCAATCATATGGAAGTATGAACACAGCACCTGTACACCATCAGCAAATATGTCGAGTGCTGGGTGCCTAAAAAGGAGGGAAGGTGGAAAGGCAACCACAGAATACAGCAAACAAACCAACAAGGGATCAATAATTAGACAATGTTCTATTTAGAAGTGGAGCTGGAGAGATAGTACAGCAGGTAGGGTGTCTGCCTTGCATACTCTAACCCAGGTTCCATGTCTGTAGGACAGATGGTCCCTGGAGCCTACCAGGCTCTGAGAACAGAGCCAGGAGTAAGCCCTGAGCACCACTGGTGTGACCCCCAAAACAAACAAAAAATGTTCTATGCTAGGTAGGTCCCAAAGGAGGCTCGGGAGAATGTAAAAGCCTTACTTGTAAAAAAGCCTATGGTCTAGGGTTCAGATTCTCCAGGAATGTGTCCAGGGATAGTCCTATCATCCCATCAAATTTGGCTCAATCTCAGCACTAATCTTGAGCACCGCCAGGAGTCACTCCTAAGCACAGAGCCAAGAATAGTCCTTGAAACAGAATCAGATATGGCCTCTCTAAAAAAACAGACAATAAGCAAACAAAAACTAGATCTCAGCAATATATGTAAAAGTGTCAGTCATGCAGTCAAAAAATGATTCCCTGAGGTGCCTATACAAGAACAAGCTGAGGAACTATGGTTACTTATTCAGTCTTATTTTACAACATGCTTTTGCCTAGCATTCACTTATTTGTCTGGTCGATTCTATTTCACTCCTGTCTTTTGTAGATCAGATAACCTGGGCACTCTGCTTTCTTTTCTCCAAAGTAGACTACAAACTAAAGAACTTGACAGAGAAGGCAACTAACTGGGGCAAATGCCAAACATGCAAGCTAAGGAGAGTTTCATTAAGAAGGTGACATTTGAATAAAGAACTGAAAATGGTAAAGGAAACAATAAGCTCTCTCGGGAGAGAGGTCTTGGGCAAAACAAACAAAAACAAACAAAAAAACAAATGGAATGAGAAGTATCCACTTTTATATAAGAATAGGAGGCTGTTAAAGCTGAAGCAGAATGAACACATTCTGGGAGATTAGGTTAGCAAAGAGGGGCCAGATGAAATAAGACTGTATTGCCCAATGTGATGATCACAAGTCTCACATGGCCAGAGTCTAGAAATGTAATAGGGGGCCCGGAGAGATAGCACAGCAGCGTTTGCCTTGCAAGCAGCCGATCCAGGACCAAAGGTGGTTGGTTCGAATCCCGGTGTCCCATATGGTCTCCTCTGCCTGCCAGGAGCTATTTCTGAGCAGACAGCCAGGAGTAATCCCTGAGCACTGCTGGGTGTGGCCCAAAAACCAAAAAAAAAAAAAAAAAATGTGACAGGAATAGAATAAAAAACGTTCAACATAGGGGCCAGTGTAATAGTACAGCTGGTAGGGTGCTTACTTTGCATGTGGCTGACCCAGGTTTGATCCCTGGCATCTCTATGGTTACCAGAACACCACTAGAAGTCCTGAGTTTAGAGCCAGGTGTGGCCCTACTTCAGGGGTCTGAGCACTGCCCAGTGTGGCCCCAAAAGAAAAAACAAAATTTTTCCACCATACTTAAAAATTTTTTTTTTATTTTTGTTTTTTGGGCCACACCCGGTGATGCTCAGGGGTTACTCCTGGCTATGCGCTCAGAAGTTGCTCCTGGCTTGGGGGACCATATGGGACACCAGGGGATCGAACCGCGGTCCGTCCAAGGCTAGCGAAGGCAAGGCAGGCACCTTACCTTTAGCGCCACTGCCCGGCCCCCATACTTAAAATTTTAAATCAATACTAAAGTCAAGTATTAGAAAAGATGTTAATAATGATTACAGCTGCTTGAGTATGTGAATTTACATTGATAGCTAAAACTTTGTTAAACCTAAGCAAATCAAGTATCTTTCATTAATAAGGCAACCAGAAATCACATAAATACGTAGTATATTTTGAAGATTTAGGTTTTTTTTTTTGTTTTTTTTTTGGTTTTTGGGTCACACCCGGCAGTACTCAGGGGTTACTCCTGGCTCCATGCTCAGAAATTGCTCCTGGCAGGCACGGGGGACCATATGTGGGGCACCGGGATTCGAACCGATGACTTTTTGCATGAAAGGCAAACGCCTTACCTCCATGCTATCTCCCGGGCCCCTATTTTGAAGATTTAATATAAAAGTATATAAATACAGCAGGTAGGCCATGTGCTTTGCATGAGGCCAAGCTGGTTTGATTCCCAGCACCAGCACCCATATGCTTCCCTGAGCCTCACCAGGAGTAAGCCTGAGAATTGCCTGTTGTGAGCCTCTTCCCCAAAAGAACTGCCCTTGCATGTAGCAAACCCCAGTTTGATTTCTAGCACTGTATATAGAACCAGAAAAAAATTCTGAGTGTCACCCCAAACACATCTTCCCCCAAAAAAGTTTCTTACAGAAACTACATGAGAAATTTATAAGTTATATGTGTGTATGTCACGATGTCACTAAACTTGATGCATGTTTTTAGGCCACATCCAGCAGCACTCAGGGCCAGCTCGGTACTCAGAAATTACTCCAGGCAGGCTTGCAGGACCAAATGGAATGCTGGGGATCACACCTGGGTTGACCCCATGCAAGGCAAATACCCTACCCACTTTGCTATCATCACCCCAAAGTTTTGATATGTACTTTTGAACTGCCATTAAATTTAACCTATTTTTTGTCTAAGGAGAGGGAAAGAAGGAAAGAACTTAAAATTAATCTTATATTTTACACCATAACTTAAACAATTACTTTTCTAACTTTATTTAATAAACATTGTGGATTATAAAGTTGTTCATAAAAGTTTTTTCAGGTATTCAATATCCCAACACCAATCCCATTACTATTGTGATCTTCCCTCAACCACTATCCAGTTTCCCACTCACCCGCAACCCCCCTTAGCAGACTCAAAAATAATTTTTATATTTATTATTACTTTTTTTTAAATTTTATTTTACTTTTCTTTTGGTTTTTCGGGCCACACCCGTTTGATGCTCAGGGATTACTCTTGGTTAAGCACTCAGAAATTGCTCCTGGCTTGGGGGAGGGGGGACCATATGGGACGCCGGGAATCAAACCACGGTCCTTCCTTGGCTAGCGCTTGCAAGGCAGACACCTTACCTCTAGTGCCACCTTGCAGTCCCCTTAATTTCTTCTTACAACCAAATGGTAAGTGGAAATTTCAAAATGTAATTTAGTAAAAGAAAATTTGTGAAAGTTGTTATCACTGCTTCACAACTAGTTTGAAAGAGATGTCAAGTCCAGAAAACTCCCAGGTATACCAGTCTTAGGCTAAAAATACTGGGGCCTCCTCAGAACAGGGACAGGTGTTCCCACCTTCATTCTACCAGTAAGCCCAGTCGACACGGCCACACCCTTCAGCCACTAGCATATAACTGGCCCAATTTCACAGCTTCACAACAAGGAGGTGTCAAGCTGAAGAATCATCTCAGTTCTACATTTAGTACAGTGCAAACAGCCACCTCCAAATTCTACAATACTGAAAGTCCAGTAGGAGCACAGCAAATTACATGGGAAAGTAGCATAGCAGTCCATTAAGTTCAATAAACAAAAACTTAACATAGAAGGTTCCACTGGAAATCAACAGCTCAATAAATCCTCACACAGTATCTGAAATGTTTTAACTGCACATGTTGCTTACATTATTTTCCTACAAGACAGGGCAAATATAAAACATTGTTGGTTATTGTAAATATTTTGATTCCTATTTTGTAACTTGGAAAGTCATCAGAAAGTTTGGGGGGGGGAGAGAGAGAGAGAGAGAGAGAGAGAGAGAGAGACAGAGAGAAAGAAATAATTATTTTAAAAGGGTAACTCCAGACTGATGTAGTTCAGCAGCAGAGCACTTGCTGTGCAAGTCTGGAGCACTAAACTCATCTCCAGCACTCCCCCCACCCCCGAAAAAAAAAAAAGAAAAAAATCTATTAGAACACAACAACAAGATAATTCCAAAAAGGACTATTACTGGTTGCAATTTAGGATAGGCAGACAGCAGAGGGGGCCACTGCATAAGGTACCAACACAATAGGAAAAAGGACACTATTTCAATACTTAAAAATTCTGTTATTTCATACCTAAAATACTAATGTGAAAGATATGTAAGCCACTATGATCAAAATAAAAAATTAAAAAAAAATTCTGTTATTTCAGAGGGATGATGCAGCCTGACTTAGGGCAAGAGTTGTGGGGGTTAGTAAAATTTGCTCTAATTCCAGGTAGATGCTTTTATTCTTTCACAGTACAAAAAGAAAAGAGAAATCAACTCAGTTCATATCGAACACATATCCTGAAAATTTAAAACTAGTCTCTAGTTCTCCTAAGTAATCCTGACTGGAAAGAATTAAAATACTGCCTAAAAATTTTTTTTGTTTGTCTTTGGATTTTGGGTCACATCTGGCAAGTTCATGGGACCATATGGGATTTTGGGGATTGAACCAGATCAGTCACATACTATCACTCTGAGCCCCCACTCAAATCTTAAGAGTGTTTCTAAAAACCAAATTACTAAATCCCAGACTTGCCATGAATGGAATTTAACCACAAGTAAAGAGAAATAAATGTGCTTGCAGTTTGGGGTACAGTCATGAATTTATAAGGAAATTAATCAAAATGTAAGGGCTGATAATTAAGTATTTTTAAGTCTTAATCTCCATATTTCATTAAAATATTTTTTAAACTTTATTTGATTAATTGATGATTGGCTTTTGGGCCACACCTGGCGGCACTCAGTGGTTACTCCTGACTCTGCACTCAGAAATCGCCCCTGGTAGGTTGGTGGACCATATGGGATGCCAGGAATCGAACTGGGTCCCTCCTAGATTGGCCGCAGGCAAGGCAAAAACCCTACCGCTGTGCTATCTTTCCAGCCCCAATAGTTTTAATTTCTAAAGTACTCATGCACTGTGTACTAGAAATAAATTATTTGACATTGGGAGACATGGGTTGTGACTTAAGGGGAAAAATGATTTTTCAATTACAAAACAGTGTTATTTCCACTTATCTCAGAGCTTGGATCAAATTTAGAAATTAGAAAAAATGTAAAGACAAAATGTAAATAATGATTTCAAGAAATTCTATCTTTGTACAAAAAAAAACCCTAATTACTGAGTACAACTAATAAGTACTAGTATTCTCTTCATTATTCAAATTAATATTAAAGCCTAATTGTTTGTAGCTTTTAAAAGCAATTTCTGAGCATGGAGCCAGGAATAACCCCTGAGCACTGCCTAGTGTGACCCAAAAACCAAAAAAAAAAAAAAATTGTTTTAAGGTTTTTTTAAAAAAAAGAAATTTTTCTTCACCAAAAGTAATTTAAGCAATAAAAACTGAGCTAGAGAGATAGATAATACAGGATTTAAGGAGTTTGCCTTTAGGTGGCCAAGTCAGGCTCAATTCTCAGGTTTCAATTTCCAGCATAAGGTCTATCCCCACTCCCCCAAGAAAAGATAGAGAAGCTAAGCATGGCAGTGTGTGGCCCTGAAACAAACAACACAAAAATAGATACAAAAAAAAAAAAAAAAGGAATCAAGGATACCATAACTAAATCAGTGAAACACTAAAAAGGGCTGAAAGACTGGTTCTGTGCAAGTATAGTAAGGACAGTTAATCTATAAATGCTAGTTTTACTAACTTCCCAAGTGAAGAGGGAAAAGGGAAAGGGAAAAAAAAAATGGACATGGACTCCAGGCAGAGAGCACATGCATCTGGGAGGTTTGGGATATGCAATGTAGCATTACAACGATATTGATATAACACTTGGGAGCATACCACAAAGGTGAAGCTGTCAATAATAAAATATTTAAACAATGAGGCTGGAGAGATAGCATGGAGATAGGGTATTTGCCTTGCATGTAGAAGGACAATAGTTCGAATCCCGGCATCCCATATGGTTCCCGAGCCTGCCAGGAGCGATTTCTGAGTCTGAAGCCAGCAGTAAGCCCTGAGCACTGCCAGGTGTGACCCAACCCCCCAAAAAAAGTTTAAACAAAAGTAAAAAGACTATTTTAAAATCTTTGCAGAACCTACATTTCAAAGAAGGAAAGATCAAAACAGTTAAACATAATATGTAAGCAATATATTAATATATGGGGGCCTATACACTCCTACATGGAGTATATGGAACAAACATTTTCATGCACACTGCTTTTACACAGATCACTAGCACAGCACAGGAAACAGGAAATTCGATGAACTAAGACCCAGCTTCCTAAATTGTGCACGACTGAATATAGAAGTCATAAACATGTTTCTGAACATGAAGCAACCAAAAATTAATCTGAACTCAAATGTGCAATGAAAGTGGCTGCAAATTGAAGAAGTTTAAGAAAGTCTGAAGTAAGATTACACATAACTCAACACAATCCCCTGTGTTTGGCATTTTAACAATCCCAACTGGTCCCAGTTAGAACTGCTGAAATGCTGGGTGCCCGGACTTTTTAAGCATCCTTAGGATTCTGCCACGTATCCTGGAACAGTGGAAATTATTTTTGCCATCACAATGGCAACAGGTGCTCCTGCTTTCTGATGGGCAAGAGCCAAAGACTACAATGAGCCTTTCATACAGCATGGGCATTTAACTGGATTTAAATATAACTTAATTTAAATATATTTCAGTTAAATATAATTTTTTTTTTTGTGGTTTTTGGGTCACACCCTGCAGTGCTCAGGGGTTACTCCTGGCTCCCTGCTCAGGAATTGCTCCTGGCAGGCACGGGGGACCATATGGGGCACCGGGATTCGAACCGATGACCTTTTGCATGAAAGGCAAACGCCTTACCTCCATGTTATCTCCCGGGCCCCACAAGTTCATTCTTTACTCATTCTCCCTTAATGCATACAGAGCACTACATGGACTTTCTTGGCAGGAGAGGTTTCAGGAGGTCCAGGTGGTGCTGGTGACTTGCACTCAAGCCTTGCTGTTGAATATAAGGGCCCAGAAAGGTTTTGCTGCTCATGCCTGCAGTCCCAAGGTTACTCAGAACCCTTGAACATACTCACATGATCTTTTTCTGTTGGGCATGGTGATTACACATGCCTGGCTGTGGTGGGGTTAGAAATCCCTTGAGGTGCAGAGCTGTGGGGGGGTCATGCTTGTCAATCAACACCACGGATGTAAACTTGTGACCACAGGATTTCAAGGTAGGGTTTTTTTGGTTGTTGTTGTTGTTTTATTTTGGGGCCACACCTGGCAGTGCTCAGGGATTGCTTCTGGCTCTGCACTCAGGAATCACTCCTGACAGGCTCAGGAGACCATATAGGATACTGAGGATTGAATCCAGGTTGGCAGCATGTAAGGCAAGTGCCCTACTCTCTGTGCCATTGCTCCAGCCCCAAACAACTCACTGGTAGAGGGAGGCCAGAACCTCTTCTCCATACTCAAATTTTATGTAATGTCAGCTGTCTCCTTGTATCAGTCATAAATTATTCGTTTTTAAATTCCAGAGACTCTTGATGTGTTTATAATTATTCCTCTAGAATTGAGGACTGCACAATTCAGAATATAATAAACCTATTTTACTAAAATTGTAGAATTCACTGTATTTTGAAATCAGCATTTTACTAAGTATGCCTTAATTTTAGACCACCCAGGCTGTCACAGAAATCTTAAATACTATCTCACTGTTGTCTGAAGACTTTTAATGTTACATAGCTTGTGTTTATTTTACTATTAAACAAATCCAGCTACTATACAAGTTTTCCTTTATTTAGAGAGAAAGAATCCATATTCCTATGAAATCTTATGTGTATTTGATACATATATATCATCAACAGGCTGATCTTTTCCTTGTAGATGGCTAGCATGACCTTCTTCAATATTCCGAAACTACCACTATCTCCAAAGAAAGAGAAGAAAGTATGCAAATGCTATTTAAAATACAGAGCTCGGAATGTGGAGAGCTTGTACAGGTTAAGGCGCTCACCAAGCATGAGTCAGGGATAGAGACTGGACTCCTGCACCTGACCATGTGCTCCTGTTCTCTTGCCCATCTGCCTGGCCACTAAGCACACCAATTATAACTTATCGACTTGGATAAGAGGCAACTCTGCCCGCTCAATAAAATAATACTGAAAACTAGATGTTCTCTAATAAAATAAATTGAAAAAATAGAAAACAAACTTGTGATCAGCCATTTGAAAATAAAATTCTAAAAGGCTGTATGTATCTTTTTTTTTTAATTGCGTTTGAATGGGGCTGGAGCTGTAGCACAGCGGTAGGGCTGTGTTAATCTTATATGCTTATACCTAGGAGGGACTGAAGTTCAATCCTCCAGTGTCCCATATAGTCCCTCACATGCCAGGAGCAATTTCTGAGCACAGAGCTAGGAGTAAACCCTGAGCATCACTGGGTGTGACACTTCAAAAATTTTTGCACTAATGTTCACACTATGAATGTATGTATATGTTTATTACACACTATGTTTGTATATATGCATACATACATACATACATAAATGCACTTGTTTAATTGAGGGGTAGGTTGGCCAAACCTGGCTGTGCTCCGGTTTATGCCTTACTCTCACTCTGCTCAGGAGTCTACCTGTCATATCAGTACACAAATCATGAAAAAGGCGCTGAAGCAGTATCATATTAGGTAGGGTATTGCCTTGCATGCAGTCATCCTGAGTTCAATCACCAGCAACTCATTTGGTCCCCCCAAGCCTGCCAGAAGTGATTTCTAACCAGAGCCAGGAATAGCACTTAAACCAGAAATAGCACTTGAGAGAGCCGAGTGTGGCCAATGAAACAAAAATAAAAACAAAAAAAGAGAAAAAGATTATCATATATACTCAAGTATAAGCTGACCAGAATATAAGCCGACCCCCCTTAATTTTACCCTAAAAACGGGGAAAACATATATAAGCCGAATATAAGCTGAGGTGGAAATGCAGCAGCCACTGGTAAATTTCAAAATTAAAAATATACACCCCAAACAATTACAATAATCGAGGAATCAGTAGGTTAAATTTTTCCAATATTTATTGCTAAAGAAAAACTGTAAACTAGCGACAATAACTTTAAAACTTTAAATAAAGTGCAGAAAACCATAGCTTGACTGTTAAGCTTTAACAGATAATCAAGCTAAATCACGAAGGTTAAAATCTTTCAAAACTGGATTCTTCCTCCTCCTCCTCATGTGTATGTCCAACCAGAGATTCAGCTGTATCTGATGTGAGGGTATCAGCATAGGCATTGTCATCATCAGAGTTTGCAGATATCATCATCACTGCAGTCGGTCTCACACAAAGCGCAGAATATTGTGGGTTAAATAGTTCATTGGCATACTGAGTTCAGTTCAGCAGCCTACCTCTTAAGCTCAGCTGTGACTCACATGTGGACTGAACTGAAACACACGGCACCGAATCAAATCTGTGTGAGTTCGGGTTTTTTCGGCACATACTCGTATACTGAATTAAACATTATCAACAGGGATTTATTTTCCAGCTAGGATTCTGTAATCTTACATTTACACAGAGGGATATTTCTTTTTTTGGGTGGGGGTTTAGACACACCTGGATATGTTCAGGGGTTACTTCCTGGCTCTGAGCTTAGGAATCATTCCTGGAAGGCTCAGGGAACATATGAAATGCTGGGGATTAAAAAGGGGTGGGCTGCATGCAAGGCAAACACCCTACTGACAATGCTATCGCTCTGGCCTCACTACTTTTCTTTTATTCTTTTTCTTTTTTTAAAATAGAAAAACCAGGGGAAAGTTAGGCAAAAAGAGATATGAATAATCTTTAACATTACTGCAGTGATTTTCCAGTGCAATAAATTTTTCCATAGCCTCTGAATAATATCAACAGGTGCCATAAACATACTCTGGAAGTCACAGGATTGGAAAGTTTAGCATCCATGCAGGCAATAAGGCACTGCATTGTTTCTTCAAAATGTAGTATAGGGGCTGGAGTGCTGGTGCAAGCAGTTAGGTGTCTGCCTTGTGCGCGCTAGCCTAGGACAGATGGTGGTTCAATCCCCCCACGTCCCATATGGTCCCCCAAGCCAGAAGTGACATCTGAACACATAGCCAGGAGTAATGCCTGCACATCACCTGGTGTTGCCCAAAAACAAAAACAAAAAAGTGGTATAAATCACAAAAAGCAATCTGAGGGGGCCAGTGTTTCCCAAGTGGGCAATCTCACCTCCCACCCACAAGTGTTAAACAAGATCTTCCCCCACCATTGGGGGAGGTCTTGAGTCCAATTGGAAGGAACTTTTCTGTTTGTTGACTTAGAAGACAGACTTTCAGGGGGCTAGTAATTTTTTTCTGAGAAGGGAGCAGGTGGTAAGCCAAATAAGGAACCTCTGTTTGGAAGAACTTTAAGGTTCTTTCTTAGTATCCAAATCTAACTATTTACCTCCCGATAAAGTAGTAATTGTCTAAAGACAAGAAGAGTGAGAGAATGAACCAGGGATACCACGGCACAAAAGACTATAATCGGAGAGTTCAGGGAGACAGGAGTAATTTCTGGGGCCTATGTGAAATGATGAAGGTTGTGAGGAGTCTGGTAATACAGTAATTAAAACATTCTGTGGTTTAGCTGGGGTTTATTCAAATGCCTCCCAAGATGACAGAGAGGGCAGAAAATGCACTTGGATGACTTAAATGCCTTTTTAATCAAACCTGACAGAAAAGTGAATCTCTAGTTTACATCTTTTTTTGTTTATTATGGTTTTATTAATTGGTAAAACTTAAAGCAACACAGATAGACACATTTCAATTGATGGAGAAACCAGAAAAAAACACTCAAGACAACAGACTGTTATTTAGTGCTAGAAAGAAGTTAGCTATCAAGCCATAAAACAACAGCAACAGCACCAACAAAAAGAAGGAAGAATCTTAAACACATATTAAAGGGAAAGATGTCAATCTACAATGGCAGCCTACTATGATTATAAACCATACTGGAAAACTATGGAAACAGTAGGAAGATTAATGGTTGCAAGTATTAATAGTAACTCTATTCAAGGTCAAATGTATTCAATAGGTTTCTCTAACTCTCCTAAAATTACTCTCCCAATGATTATTAATACCATGAAACATTCCAAATCTCTCACTGAACTTTCTCAATCTTCTTTGATTTTTCTATAGTATCTTAAACAGTTCACAAACCTCTCAATGTTAAAGAACCTAAAAAAAAAATTTTATTTTTTTGGTTTTTGGGTCACACCCAGCAGCACTCAGTGGTTACTCCTGGCTTTATGATCAGAAATCACTCCTGGCAGGCTCAGGAGACCATATGGGATGCCAGGATTCGAACCAATGACCATCTGCATGAAAGGCAAATGTCTTACCTCCATGCTGTCTCTCCAGCTCCCTAAAAATAATTTTTTGCCAAAAAACATCAACACGATTTTAGAGCTTTCACTTAATAGCTAATTCTGGGCTAGAGCTGCACAATACAACATAACAACACTACTTACAAGTAATCACATAAATTTAAAGTAATTAAGTCATGAAATTATGTTGTTTAATTCAAAGTCTTATCTAAAATCACTATATTCAACCATGCCCATGTATAACAGTACTAGTATACTGGCAACAATGCATAATAATCTGTATTTATTCTTTCTATTTTTAAGTCCTTTATTACTTCTAGTATCACTCCATCTTTGGGTCTACTTTCCAAACATTTTCTTTCTTTCTTTTTTGTTTGGGGGGGGGGCACGACCTGTGACACTCAGGGCTTACTCCTGGCTATGTGCTCAGAAACTGCTCCTGGTTCGAGGAACCATATGGGACACCAGGGAATTGAACCAAGTTCCAACCTAGATAGGATGTATGGCAGGTAAACTCAGGCCCCTTTCCAAACATTTTCTACACAAAGACACATTTCTTTTCATTTCTTTTCGCTTTTTGGGCCACACTGGTGACACTTGAGGGCTACTCCTAGCTTTGCACTTAGAAATTGCTCCTGGCTTGGGGGACCATATGGGATGTTGGGCAAAAGAACTGCAGTCTGTCCTAGGTTAGTGCATGCAAGGTAAAAGCCCTACTACTTGCACCATCACTCAGGTCCCAAAGACACATTTCTAAAAATATGCTATAGGTAGAGAAAACCATCAATTCTCTTGAATGCCATTAACAAACACCAATTATAAATATTCAAAGACAAGGTGTAAGTGACAATAAAGAATTCTAGTTTGCAGTGATCTAATACATAATGTTAATACATATAACATCTCCTGGTCGAATTCCAGTTTACACCTTAATTATACCTTAAATTGTTATTCCATATTACAACCATGTAAAGCCTTAGAGATCCAGGTTACCAATTTTCACAATACACCTCATAAGTGATATTATCTAGACAGGATAGCTGTCTCCAGATTTTAAGGAAGATGGGGGTGGGGACCCTGTTTTAAATTCTGAAGAGGCAAAGACTGCCTTTGCTTTTGCCTTGGAGCTATCCATGGTGCTTGTAATTTGGCTCATTTCCACCAAGATGTTGACCTACTCTCCACACTGCCCTATAACAATTAGATGCATTTCACGTACCACTTCTGACCTGTCTATTCTGCTTGGCTGGAGCCCAGACCCATAAATGCCTTACTATGTTAGTATCTGACTCTCCAACTAACCTAACTCTAAATCCCAAGTAGTCTATACAACCCACTAGTTGTTGTTCTGATTTTTGGTTTTGAACCAAACCTGGTTCAGATTATCAGCTTCCTGCAGACAAAGCTTCTCTCTAGTTCTTTCAGCTACTTCCCTTGCCCCACAAAGGCCTTTTGCAGAGGAATCCACCTGGGTGGAAAGATCTCTGGTGTGCTCTGGGCAAAGATGATGACAGAGCACAGTGAAGATTCCCCCCACATCATATCTTATAAAAGTTGTTACAAATTTTACCATTCCCAAATGATATTTAATAACTTTAAGTTATTGCTACGCATTTTTTGACTCACATAAGGACGGATGAATGAATTAGCTGATGTGTGGGTCTCAAGAAACCCTTGAAATTATGGGGTACTTTAGGCAGATGCTTGTTCTTGAGGGAGAGGGGTATTAGGACTTTTATTCTTAAAAGGTTAAAAATTATTTATCAGAATCCAGGACTGGTGTTCAAAGGTATAGCACACTCTCACAGTTGTGAGGCCCTGGGTTTGAGCTCAACATTGTAGATCCTCATAATAGATTCACATACTAGACCTTCACATCTGTGGTGTGATATTATTTGGTATTTGTTTTTTATTCCTAAAACCTTTAGGAGGTCCTGAGCGATTAGAGCCTTTATTATTCACAAGTAGTACCATCTGAACACACCTGACACTCAGGCATTTGCCAGGGTCCCCAACATAGTCCTAGGATGGAGCTCAAAAGAAAAAGAATTGGTTTTAACTGCTAGTCCTAAGCAACCAGGAAGAGAAAGTAAAGTTGGAGAAAAGCTCCACCAAGGTTCCTGCATAAGGTTGATGAATTCCTGGGTTAATGAATGCAGCTGCATGGCAAGGGGTGGCACACCCAGTTCTGTGGGGACATGCATTCCTTCACTTGTGACCCTTCTGGATCATGCCCAAAGTAACGAGATTGTTTTTACAACAATCTCGGTGATAAACTGGCAAATGTAAAGCATTTTTCTGGTCTTTGTGAACAATTCTAACAACTAGACTCATGGGAGCTGCTAATTTACTAACCTTGGGCTGGTAACCTGGTCTCATATCTGTTATCTACAGCAAGGCTACTTGAGGAGTTAAGAGCAGAACACCTTGCTGGAGTCTGCAGAGAATTAGAAACGTGCTTGGTGTTACGGAAAACTCTTCAGAATATCCAACTGCTTATCAGACCCCTAGAAATGGATGCCAGGAAAAACATTTCACACGATGTAACTAATTATTTTCCTTTTTACTCCTCTCCTCCTCTTAACCATCCATCTCAGTATCAACCTCATTGTAAATGTAAAAATCTGAACCATGCTCAGGCATACATTTTCCATTTCCTTATCCCCCTTATCCAATTTTTTCCCCAAAGCATCAGGAAAGCCTATTAAGTTCCTTAAAAACACTCCTGGAGCTAAAGAATCATATACCCTCATAATTTTCCAGGTGAGAAAATAAAAAATGTCTTCCCGCTACCTTTTCATCTTAATAGCTAGCAGAACACTGTCTTTTTTTTTTTTTTTTTTTTTGGTTTTTGGGCCACACCTGGTGACGCTCAGGGGTTACTCCTGGCTATTCGCTCAGAAGTCGCTCCTGGCAGGAACCGGGGCATCGAACCTCGGTCCGTCCTAGGTTAGCCCAGGCAAGGCAGGCACCTTAACTCCAGCGCCACCGCCCGACCCCAAAAAAAGATTTCTAATCTTAATAAAGTTTAAAAGACTTCATGAACTCTGTCTATATTCAGGGAGCAATCTTTCTCTAAACATGGCATGACATCTAGTAGCATACAATGAATGTCTTCCATTGATTATACATCACCACAAAAGAAGAGAAGTTCAAACTAATTTATTTTAGAACTACCTCCTGACATACGTTGTATTTACTGGCACTTTGGAGAATGGCAAACTAAAATGTGCTGATTAGGGGACACATACGTAGCTCAATGATAAAACTCTTACCTTGCATGTGTGAGGTCTAGCATTCAAGCCACCTAGCCAAGCACCACCACTTCAAAAAAATACAAGAAAGAATAAAAGAAAAGAAAAAACAAGTGCCAACTAGATTTTGCTTTACATTACTAAAAATTGAGAGACCACATTCATGTTTATAGACTAGTTGAGGGGATTAATTTCACTGAAAAAAATTTTTCCTACTTTATTATCATTCACTTCCCATGAAAATGAGGAAATCAATATGCAGCTTAAACTCAACAAAATACTTACAATCATTAAGAACAGAATTAAGGGGCCCGGGAGATAGCATGGAGGTAAGGCGTTTGCCTTTCATGCAAAAGGTCATCGGTTCGAATCCTGGTGCCCCATATGGTCCCCCGTACCTGCCAGGAGCAATTTCTGAGCATGGAGCCAGGAGTAACCCCTGAGCACTGCCGGGTGTGACCCAAAAACCAAAAAAAAAAAAAAAAAAGAAGGACAGAATTAAATCAAAGAATACTCAGATTTGGGATACCAGACATTGCTTCTCAAAAAGGCACAATAGGCACTGGGAAAAGACTAAAAAGAGGGCAATCAGGATTAATAAGGCATTAGCTGTACATGCCAGGAAGTATAGTTCAAAGGCATTTTATTACCTTGTCTTTGTCAAATCATTACAGAGACCAAAGTGAAATCCTCTTAACAGGATTCCTCAGGGAGAATAAACTTTCATATTGACTAAGTACTATTATGAATTATCTTCAAAATATACTTTAGGTGTTATGTCTGAGACTCCTTCATGCAGTCCCATGCAATCCTATGTGTTTAAGTCTATATATTTCCTTCTGACTTTTCTGAGAGCTTTATGTTATGGTTTAACTTTAACCTGATTCATTTCAACTGGCTTTTTGTATAAGATGTGAAGTTGCGATCAAATGATCAAGAATCATTGGGGAGAGGGCCGCTGGGCTTATCTGATGGTGCTCCGGGCTTACTCTTCCTGATCCACATCTAACCCCTGCACTCTCTCTAGCCAAAGATTCTTTTTTGTTTAGTTTGGGGCCCACATTCAATTGTGCTCAGAGGTTAATCCTGGCTCGGCACTCAGGGATCATTCCTGACAGGCTCGAGACAATATTAGATGCTGGGGACTGAACCCCAAAACCTGGGTCAGCTGTGCACTAGGTAAACATTCTACTGACTGTACTATATACACACCCACTCTCACACACACACACCCTGTTCATCTTTTAAGCCTATGATCACGAGAATAAAAAAAAAAAAAGAGCCACGGGTTAGGAGAAAACATGACCAAAATGCCTATTAATGAGGGACTCACCTAAACTTTCAAAACTCAGTATAGTATGTTTTTGTTCCTGAGCCACACCTAGCAGTGTTCAAGGCCTATACCCAACTCTGTGCTGGGGGCTGGGAAGGTACAGAGGCAGCAGGGTAGTGATATCACTCTTGGCAGTGTGCAAGGAAGCGTGTGGCATCAAGGGCCAGACTAGGGTCTACTGCATTCATTCACAGCAATCCCTCAGTCCCTAAATTTTCGCCAGCCCTTAACACTTTATGCACCAGAATACTGTTAGTTACTCTCAAATAGAAATGTAAGCTTGCTCTTGAAAAAATAAAGCCCTAAGGGGGCAGGAAAAGAAAAAATAAAGCCCTCTGGTAAAAACACAAATCAAAAAAAATCACACACACAACCCAACAATCAAAATAGAAAGTAGGCAAAAACACATGAATAATGGTTTTATCAAAGAGGCTATGTGGATGGCAATTAAGTAATTGGGCATTATTAATCATTAGAGAAATGCAGGATATATGACAATAAGATCTCATTTCACATCTATTACGACTGTTAAAAACAAGTACAATACTAAATGTTGCTAAGGGTACAGAGTAACTGGATCTCATATACATAACTGAGAGGAATGGAATGTAAAACCAGTCCTTCAATTTCTTTAGGCAGCAAACATGCTGGGTCAGGGTGAAAACTCAAAGAGTTAGAGCACATTCTTTGCATGCAGAGAAGGCCGAGGTTCGATCCACAGCACCAGCAGGGGCAAGCCCTAAGCACTGAGCCAGGAGTTGATCAAAAATAAAAAGTCAAAATCTAAACACACTGCTCAACCTCACAACAGCACTAGCAGGCAGAGACAAGTCCACAGAAAAATCTGTAAATAGGTTATTATAGCCAAGAACTGGAACTAACCAAAACGTCTGTAGGAAATGGTTAAACTGATACCATGAAATGACTTTGCAATTAAAAAAAAAATGTCTGAAGAATTTCAAGTACATTGAAAGAGTGTCAAAATCAAATTCTGAAAGATCATATACTACATAACTACATTTATGCCATATCTCTGTAATTCAGAGATGAGAAGTATTGGTTAGCATAGTGTGGGAGGGAGAGGTGTTGATGGTCGTGTGACTAGAAAATGCAGTTTATGGGAGTCGGAGATAGAATGGAAAGCACTTGCCTTGCACTCTGGCTTGAGTCCCAGGTACCAGATAGGTCCCTGGAGATGGCCAAAAATGAATCCTGAATCCCAAAATCGAATGAAAAAGAAAGAAACAAAAGAAAACGTTTTGCTACAATGAATCCACTCATTTACTTTACTGTGGTGGCTACACAATAGACACTAGTCATGATACAAAATGACACTTTTAACAATATCTACCTTCTGGTTTTGATATTGTAGGGCAGTAATATAAAATGTAACCAATAGGGAAACTGGGTGATATGTACAGAGGGATCTTTCTATATTCCCTTTACAGCTTCCCTGTGAAACTATAATTATTTCAAAATTAGGCTCTAAAATATAAATCAACATAAAATTATTCAGAAGTGTGGAAAACATGGAAGAATTTATAAAAGTTTATGAATTTATAAATTTATAACTATAAATTTTCAGGTGATGTAATTCTAAGTGCAAACAATAGAGGAACAGTCTATTAAAAGTGTTTTTTAACAGTAAACATTTAGTGAGAATGCGTATAAACAAGATACAGTAAAAAAATTTTAAAAAGCAAGTCAAACACCTAGAATTTCATTTACTACAAGTACGGAATAATTATGAAGGGCCTCACAGCCTCTGTAAAAAGTTTCCAGTGACCAGATGGCCAACCCGGGTCAATCCCGGAAACCCCATATGGTTCCTTGATCAGTGCCAGGAGCACCAGAGTGCTGAGCCACTCTACCAACCCTAAACATTACCAGGTGTAGCCCAAATCACCTCACAGAAAAACTTATATCTAAAGCTGAATATAAATATCAGTCCTCTTGTCAATAAGAACGTGCCAAAGAACTGCAAGGGAGAAGTATGTGTCCACAGTGTGAAGAATGGACATCAACTGAGAGGGTGAGAACAGTAAAGGTAACTGGGGACACTGTGGCAAGATGAGACAGTCCTGAATAAGAAGGTAGACCTGGAAAAGGTAAAATGTGAAAAACACTAAGAATGAAGAGCCATAAAAGGGGGCCGGGCGGTGGCGCTGGAGATAAGGTGCCTGCGCTAACCTAGGATGGATCGAACCCCGGTTCCCCATATGGTCCCCCATGCCTGCCAGGAGCGACGTCTGAGTGAATAGTCAGGAGTAACCCCTGAGTGTCACCGGGTGTGGCCCAAAAAAACAAAACAAACAAACAAACAAAAAAAAGAGCCATAAAAGGGAATGATTAGACTGACAGGCAGAAAATGGGGGGAAAGCAAAGGTGTTTCCAGAAATTTAACAATAAGTGATGTGAAAGATAATACCATTCACAGAAATAAAAGGTGAAGATAAGTTCTTCTCTTAGGAGGACTTTGCACTGGAGGGAGTGAAATCCACAGGCTTGAGGTTGCAAGACTAGCTTGAGAGTCCAAGCTGGCAATGCAGTTGGTCACAGTTACAGTTACGAGCATGAATGAGTTCACACAGGCTAAGGAGGTACAAAGGGCTTTAATTGGAAATTCTTTCACACCAACTGGAAGATGAGTCAGGCTTATTAAGCTATAGGACCATTTGGCAGTGAGTTCCCTGAGGGCATGGCTGTTCTTCCTAGAGCACACATCACAGGGTGCTATATAACTGGACTACAAGAAGTAGCTCATTAAAGAAATTTAAGATAATTTCTAATTAATAATTCCTGTTCCACCTGCACTTCCAAAATGTGCCCTAGGTAGCACTTAATTACCAGTCTTGGGCCAGGGCCGGAGAAACAGTACAGCACGTAAGGTGCTTGCTTGCCTTGTACGCAGCCCACCTGGGTTAGGTCCCCAGCACATTTGATCCTCTGAGCCCTGCCAGAGGAAGTGTGGCCCCAAGAGAACAAGCAGTCTTGTCCAAGAGATAATTCAGAGCAGGAGCATAGGATCTGCATGTAGGAGACCAGATTGGCTTCCCAATGCCACCTCAGTTTCCGAACAAGACCAAAGACCAGCTAAAGTATTGTTTTGAGTAGCTCCTGAGCACCACTGACTCCGAAAGTGAAAAACATAAAACAAAAAATTAATTAAACAAAAGGTATACTCTCCACTTAAAATCTGTAAAATCCATTAATTTAGGCAGCTTAAACTAGCCAATGCTTTCATTCCCTAGGGCTCCAGGACTTAAGAACTGACAGATCTTGAGACATACCACACATATACTTTGGGACTGTGAAAATACCTTTAAAAGTAAGTCTGCAATGAGATTAAAGCAGAGATTAGCTCTTCAAGAAATTTATGAAGAACTGAAGCCGGAAATACTATCTATAGAGTAAAATAAATCAAGTTTTCATCAAATGCATTATATACATTTTGGACCCCCCCAAAAAAAAGTTTCCGGTGAAATAGAATTACAGGAGAAAAACTAACGGAATAAACGAGATTAAACATGATGAACACTTTAAAAAAACAAAAAAACAACGAAAGAAAAAATGATTGGCCATTTTGTGCTCCCACAGAATATTAGTAGGCATTACTAGTAGGTTCAAGATCGGAGTTAATGAGCTAATCCGATCCAATCCTTAGGTCTGCAAGCAATTCAAAAACCCCGGTTCCAATTTTAAAACTGGAAAAAGAACTGCCGAAACAGATCAACACAGGTTGACAGGGGCCCCGCCACCGATGAAATGATCCAACTTGCAGTGTGTCACAATGTCCGGACCCAGAATCACAAGCAGGGGAGGGGGGTCCTTCCTAGGCGCCGGCAGAGAGGCAAGAGAAGAGGAATGAGCGCAGGAGCAAGACGGGTTCAGTCTGGAAAACTCGGCATTTTGCGACCCAGCTTCCGCTTTGGAGCGGGTAAAACAAGGTCAGGTCAGAGCAGCCTGGCGCGACTCCGGGGGCCGCTACAGGACGGAGGGAGGGAGGAAGGGAGGGAGACGAGACAGACAGACGCTCTCCAATCTGGGGCCGGCCCGGGCCGGGTCCGAAGGGCGCTCGGGGCGCGGTGCGAGTTGTGCAGCTGCAGGTGGGGAACCGCTTCGCGACGGCCCCAGCCCACCGTGCCTCGCGCCGCCGAGGGGCCGGCCGGCTCCTCCTCCGCCACGGGACAGAGGGCGGCCGGGAGGGGAAGAGCAGGGCGGGGCGGGGCGTCGCTCTCCCGCCGGACTGGAAGACCCGAGACCCGGCCCCGAGCCCAACCCGAGCGGTTGCAGCCCCGCAGGCGCGTGGACGCGTGGACGCTTGCACCCGGCCCGTGCACCGCACCGCACCGCCCCACCCCGCTCCGGACGCCCGCGCCGAGCGAGCGAGCGAGCGAGCGAGCGGGCGGGCGGGCAAGCGAGCGCCGCCTCCGTGGGAGCGCCCGGCCGGGTCCCGCCGCCGCCCGCCCACCCGGCCCGCCCGGCCCCGGCTAAGGCCCGGCGCGAGCGGCGCGGGACGGAGCTCCGGCCCCGGGTGCGATCGGGCGGCGCCGTGCCTCACCGAGAGGACGCTCATGCGGAGCGGGGTCTCCAGCAGGCACGCCATCTTGGCCCGGCCGGTGCAGCCCGCGCCGCCGCGCCACTCCGCGCGGGTCGGCACTTTCGCCACGCACCGGCGGGCCCGCGGCCGCGCGTCGGCAGCCCGCAGTCGGGACGTGAGGGCGCGGCGGCCCGCCCGAGATCGGGGGGCACGGTTCGGCCGGCGGCGGGGCGCCCGAAAACCCCGCGGGGAACGCTCGCGAAGCGAATCGTCGCCGCGGAAACGCCAGCTACGCGCTAGTGGGAGCGCCGCGGACGCGCATGCGCAGGCTTCACACCAGCGGCCCCACCTGCCGCGCGTGGGGGGGAGGGGGCGGAGCCGCGCCGAGAGTCGGAGAGTCGCTGCGCGGAAGAGGCGCGGGCGCGCTCGGCCGGGCGGGGTCGGGAACGGGGAATGGGCTTGCATCCACTCGGCGAGTTGCCAGTCCAGGGTCGCGAACTGGTTTCTTCCCGGCACCAGCGGGAAACACCTCGCGTCGCTGTCTTGGCATTTTTCCCCACTGGCGGTCTTTTGTCACCAGTCAAGAAGGCTTCAAGATCTAGCAGTGCGCATTCTGTGTCCAAGCCATTCATTCATTCTATTAAAAATGCACTATTAG
>PVKC010006763.1:0-30592 GCA_004027635.1 Crocidura indochinensis | reverse complement strand
GCAGTGCTCAGGGGTTACTCCTGGCTCCATGCTCAGAAATTGCTCCTGCAGGCACGGGACCATATGGGGCACCAGGATTCGAACCGATGACCTTTTGCATGAAAGGCAAACGCCTTACCTCCATGCTATCTCCCTGGCCCCCAGTCCTTCATTCTATTCAGAATCATGCTTCTTGGCTGGTGCTTGTCACTCATGGACTGGAAGTACCCCTGAATTAGTCCCTTACCCCTACCTTTTCTCCACCCAAGGGGGTGGTCTTTCTCTTCCCAATAAAAACATTAGGTCTTGAGGAGAAACTGGTTGTGATTTAGGTTTCATAATTAGTTTATCTGCTAGTATCTTTTGCTAGTGAGGGGAGAGCTTGGAATTTTCCTGAACCTATTTTATTCTCTTCATTTTGTGTGGATTATTTGCTGTGCCCACATTGTTTCCAGACCCTCAAGTCCCTAATTCCTTGGGACTGGGGTATAAAACTTCTCCTTCAGTACATGTTTAAGAATTTTATTTTATTGTGGTATTTATTTTCCCATGGTTTGGTTTTTCCTTCTTTACTATTTTATATTAGGAATTTCTACATTGGCTTATAATATGTTTTGTAAATCTGTTTTCCTACTTTATTATTTATCTTGTGCTTATTAGCTACTGCAAATCTTAATTTTATGAGGCCATATTATTCATAATTACTTTTTCTGGTTGGTTATGCATTTTGATAGGAAAATCTATATATTTTAAAGTGATGAGGAAATTAATTCATTTTCTTATATTATGGTTTTATTTTTCACATTTAAATCTCAAGCATTGGATTTTTCTGGTGTATCTTGTGAGAGTGGTCTGACCGCATAATTTTTCTATATTGTTATTCAGTTTACTACACTAATGGAATGTGTATTTAGCAGTTCATTCTTGGCCCAGCAATTTGAGATTCTGCCTATTCCATAGATGAAGATACCACTAGTGACATACTTAATTTTGAATTTTCTGTTTTATTCTATTTTACTTCCTGTGCATTCATAAATGGCCTCAGGCTGTTTTTTATTATAGAAATTTTATTATTATACAGTAACTATTATTTACAATGTTAATATATGTATATGATAGGATTAATTTTCCCACTTTCCTTATGCTTTTTCTAGAGTCTTCATATATATATATATATGTTTTTTTCCAAGTGGTCTTTATAGGCACCTTGTTTAGCTTCAGGAAATAAATGTCAGTAGATGTTTTACTGAGTTGGCTTTGAGATTGTAAATCAAACTAGAGACTTGAAACAATAGAAGTCTTTATAATGTTGAGTTTTCCTACTCATATATTGAGCCTTTTTTCTCTGAGTGATGGTTTTTTCATTTTTCAGTAAAGGCTGTCATTTAAAAATGTTTTATAGTTTTAAATATAGTTCTCAATCTTGCTAAGATTATTTTGTCATTTTTCTAATGTAAACAGTCTTTTTTATGTTTTTTTATGTTTTGGGTCAATTTCTTTACGTTTTTGGTCAATTTCTTTACCACATGAAGGAACTATTATAAAATATAATCTTTAAAATATTGTGATAAGTTATCTACATGTGATAACTTGTAGATAGTTTTTCATTGCTTTGATTTTGAGGGGAATGCTATAGTGTATAATTCTATCATATGCATTTAATTTTTAGTTTTTAATTCTTTTCAAAATATTGTATTCCAGTCATCATGACTTACAATTTTACTAAACTTTCAATTGAGTGAGTGTACTTGCATGCAACATTCCACAACACCTCGACCGGAAGGTCCATTTACTTTCACTTTCCTCCCACCTCTCTCTACCCTCCCCAACCTCCTCTGTTCTCTTTTCTTTCTCATGCTCTTTCTTTTAGCCTAAACCACCACCGCAACATTCAGGTTAAAGCCATCGTTGCTTAAAAAACTATTCACAAAATCATTTTTCATTTTCCAACTTATGGATATACATAAGATAACTGCAACATTGCATGTGAAAAAAAAAAACACAGGAACTCAATGATTTAGTCTGAAAAGTGATAAAATCCATAATTAGAAATTCAGGTCTTGAAATAGTTCATCACATAAAATGTAGCATCAAACTGACAATATGCTAGTGCAGGAGTGGCGAACAGGATTTTAACCCTCACTCAAAATGGCAAAACGCAATATGTGCTTAATATATTATTGTTAAAAGTATATGCTTTTGCGTGAGTGTTTATCTGTTTTGGCAGGTCACTGTGTGGTGTGGCTCTCTGACTCTCACAGTTTAAAATTTTGGCTCTTTGTGTCGAATTTGTTCGCCACCCCTGTCAGCTAGTGTTTTATGTGTTTGGGAGTTGCTGAGATAATAACTCTTAATTAGTAAGAACTTACATACTTACAGAAATACACAACTTGAACAATTTCTTTTACCAGCATAACAAACAGAGGGAAGAAATATTTATCTAGAAAGTAAGATCTCCTTCCTGTTTTGCTTTGCCTAGGCCAGCAAACCATTTCGCTAAAGTCTTCCTAACACTTTATTAAGAATAAAGATGATATTCCACATATGATGTGTTTTATTTCCTTGGAAACGTATCACACACTGAGGAACAAATGGGGTCTGACAGTGTTCTGTGACCTGTTCAAAGTCAGATAGTTCATAAGAAAGCTAAGATGACTAGACTCTGGACTGCCTCCTCCGAGCCCATATATTACCAACTGTGGCTTTTGGTTTGAATATAAATTGATGCTTGACAATGAGTATCTTTGAATCAGGTATCCTGGATGTAAATTTTTATGACTACTCCTAGAATAATTACCAACTATTTTCGCTGATCATAGGCATCATAATTTTTAAGTATTAAATCAATTTGAAGAAGCTTTGTGCATCTGCTGACTGCTGAAAATGACCTACACTTATTACTCTGATAAATTGCATTTCAATCACTTTAAGAAAATATTCAAATTAAAAACTGGTCTTCATTTTTGCTATCTGCTATCTTTTTGAATTTACTGAAATTTGTTTTCTAAGGCCTCTGATAAAACAATAATGAGCATGTGTTATCTTTTTTCTGCTTCCATGTGAATTATTTAGAGTAAATCTTTACAAAACTTATAAAGAAAAAAGACTCAAGAATGAGTAGCTGTTATTTCCCAGAGAAGAAACATCACTTGCCTATCATCCTCTCTTCCACATTAGAAACAAGTTATTTTTAAAAAATACTTTATGCTCTTATGAAAATGTTACGTGATTTTAAACGTATTATGCAGAAAGACAATAGAAAAGTTAAAATAAAATCCTTTATTTCATTAGCTGGTATTCAGTGATGTGTCAAAGTTTGATATAACCTAATTTGTCTTCTTTCAACTTTCCTTCTGGGTTTCCTGATTCTAATGTCTCAAAAGTTGACAGACATCATGTTATTGTCACTATTCGCTCCCACTCAGCTATGAGAGTTTCTTTATTCTGGGTAGAAATTGTCATCTCTCCTCTCCACTGGCTCAGTTAAGGAATGGCAGGCAAATGATGGCTTTTTCAGGGTTTGGGCTGGTCTTTGATTCTGGAATGTTCTGAGTCCTGTTCAGAGAAGTCAGGTCTTGTCCACTGACTTTGCAGCCTCTCTGTGATTAAAGGAGAGAGGAGATTTTTGCTGTGCCCCAACAGGGAGAAGGATGTCACTGGCTTACTGGGGACACTTGTTCAAACACATAATTAAGAGAGTGCTTTCAAGAGGATCTGAAAGCATTGTCCACAGAACAGACCAGAAAACTCAATTCAGTGTGAGACCAGACATTGCCCATTCTTCTCTAAGGTTTCTGTAAGCTTCACTTTCAAGTCTCAGATGTAATATTTTCCATGGACTATTCTGTCAGTGATGTCTAAACAGTTTATTTAGTGGCCCGGGAGATAGCATGGAGGTAAGGCGTTTGCCTTTCATGCAAAAGGTCATCGGTTCGAATCCCGGTGCCCCATATGGTCCCCCGTGCCTGCCAGGAGCAATTTCTGAGCATGGAGCCAGGAGTAACTCCTGAGCACTGCATGGTGTGACCCATAAACCATAAACAGTTTGTTTAGTGCCACCCTGTTGTGGGACTTTCTTATCTGTCTAAATTGGATCTGACCACTATGGCATGCAGGTCTGACACTCAATTCCTTCTCTTGATAATGGGGGCCTACATCATAGGAAATCAAAGGAATCAGGTTGGCATTTTTTGTTTTTTGTTTTTTTGGGCCACACCCGGCAGTGCTCAGGGGTTCCTCCTGGCTCCATGCTCAGAAATTGCTCCTGGCAGGCACGGGGGACCACATGGGGCACCGGGATTCGAACCGATGACCTTTTGCATGAAAGGCAAACGCCTTACCTCCATGCTATCTCCCGGGCCCCAGGTTGGCATTTTTAATATGGGAATTCTTGCTTCTTCCTTTACCAAACAGTCAAGAGAGTGCTGGAAAGATCATGGAATGGACTGTCTTTTTCTCACCTAGGTTTTGCTGCATGCTTGTGCTCCTATTTTCCTATCACATGGTCTTTTTTTCTCTTTCCAACCTTTTTTTGTTAGAAACATTTATTTTCAGGGCTGGGAAGGTGGCACTAGATGTAAGGTGCCTGCCTTGCAAAAGCTAGCGTAGGACAGACCGCAGTTCTATCCCCCGGCGTCCCATATCCCCAAGCCAGGAGTGATTTTTGAGCATATAACCAGGAGTAACCCCTGAGCATCAAACGGGTGTGGCCCCCAAACCAAAATTATTTTTATATGGCTCTGACCACTACCTCCCCTTTGATCATTTAGTAATGATGAGAATGATTTATTGGGACAAATTAAGTTTATTTGGGATTTATTGGGACAAGTTAATTCAGGTTGTTTTTAATAGTTGTGAATAGTGTTCCTTTTCACTACTAAAATGGCAAAAATCTGAATAGTTTCTTATTTCCTTATTGTTTGGTGACTTTATTATTTCATTAGTTATTGCTTACATGAAATTTCTTCATGGATGGTCATATTTGTTTCTTCTCTTAACTTAATTTTGGCTATCCACTCTCTTCCTCTATACTTAGTATTTGAGTTGAGACTAGGATCTCACACTGTATGTTTTATCAATTCCCCTCTAGGAAAAAACTCAGAATTATCTGTGAAAACAGTAGAGCAAATGTAGCATCATAACACTCACTCTGTCTTAATACATCAGCCAATTACCAAAATCCCCAAATCTTTCTCATATTTCTTTCTACATATTATGGTTCGAAACTGTCCATCTAGGCCGGAGAGATAACACAGCAATTGGGTGTTTGTCCTGCATGTGCCCCACCTGGGAAGGATCAGGTTCGATTCCTGTTATCTCATATGGTCCCCCAGCCTGCCAGGTGCGATTTCTGAGTGCAGAGCCAGAAGTAACCCCTGAGCGCCGGTGGGTGTGGCCCCAAAACCAACCAACCAACCAACCAATCAATAAATAAAGTTTAAAACTGTCCATTCCACTTAGAATGACTGAAGAGGTGTGTTGGGAAGAAAAGAAATGAATGTTTTACCCTTTTGGGGGGAATGTCCATTGTCTACTTATCTGACTAGTCTGACAAAATGATTTCTTTAAATATGGGGTCTCAGTCTAAAAATTTAAATATGTGATGAGGTAAGCAATAAAGGCGTCAGCAAAAGATTCATTGGAAACTACCTATACCCACTAAACTAAATCATGTTTGACAGGATAAAGACTAAATAAGAGGTGATTGAGAGAATCGGGCACCCAAGTAGGGGGATATATGGGTTGATAGAATTAGGCTTTGGAGTTAGAACTGAATTTGATCCATTTTTTGACTCATGTGCATATTAAATGGATACCTTTGAGTTAGTTGATTTCTCTAATCTTCAAAATTAGCATGATGCCACTAAATACCTTACAGGACCATAAAAATAATTTAATAACACGATACATAAATTTCTAGCTTGCTTCCAAATAGTCACTATTCTATTATTGTATTATCTTATTACATATTAAATGTAACATAGCATAACCAGTATGACATAACATAATATATAATATAATTAATATATAATATTATATTATAAATTATTATATATTGTATTATATCTATAATATATACTGCATAGTATATATTATATAATTTAATTATATAATATCATATAATATATTATATAACATACTAATATTACAATATGTACATACAAACACCTTCCTCACTTGTTTCCAGGCCCCAACAGCACCAAGTAGACAGGATATTTGCACCCTTGGGTTCATGGAAGTAGCTGTAGAAGCAACAAAACTGGACATCAACAAAAGATCTGTTAAAGAAGCTTGGGAAAAGCACTACCCTGCCATTTACAAAGATCCAGTTCTGTCCTTTGGGGCACAGTTGTTGGATCTTTAGGTGATTATGCAATGGGAAATAAATAAGGACATGAAGGAAAAAAAAGAAATATTGTCATTTATTTATGGAACATTAGTTACTAAAGCAAACAGCCTGGCAACGGATATAAAAATTAACTATTAGATGCCCTGAAAATGACCTTGCTTCCATCAGGAAAGGAGGCGAAGGTTAAAGAAATGAGGAGAGAGATATTTTAGCCATGAGAGGACATTGGAACAGTGTGTTGGCAGCAGTAACACATGCAAAAATAAGAATAACCCCTTGACATTTCATAAAATGCTAAACTAGTAAGTGAATTAAGTAAATATGTGTGTATGTATATGATCTCAAAATAAGAAAACCACTTTGTGAAGGATAAGGTTCATTCATTTTCCTCTCCTTCCTTCCAGTGCTGGGCTCAGGAGATCCTTCTGTGGAACCAGCCCTGCTCCATCTAACTGCAGCTTTCCAGAGGTTGACTGATCCTCTAGAGAACTGTCTTCATTATCTCAGGGAAGAGTTGAGAGTGGATTACTCAAAGCTGTCTAATGAACACTGTCCACTCTAGTGTCACCTGGAGAATTGAAAATCCTAACTGTATTGCCTGCATTTTATGTCTAATCATTTTCCTTCACACCTATGCTCATATAACAAGTGGACTTTGTCTGATAAACCATTTTCAGTGTCTTAAGTTCCTTTATTAGTCCTCCAAGTCCATCCTGAACTGACCCACCTCCTCTTTTCGTTTCATGTTTCCTTGTCCTCTAGAGCTCTGAAGCTTCTTTTGCTCTGCTACGACTATAGCCTCATAGTTTGGTTAATTTCGGCAAACATTTTATTTTATTTTATTTTTGGTTTTTAGGCCACACCGGTGATGCTCAGGGATTACTCCTGGATATGTGCTCAGAAATCGTTTCTGGCTTGGGGGACCATCTGGGATGCTGGGGGATTGAACCTCGGTCCGTTCTAGGTTAGCCTGTACAAGGCAAACACCCTACAGCTTGCGCCACCACTCTGCCCCTCTGCAAACATTTTAAAGAAAATTTCCTTAAGATTTCCCTACATTTCTTATTATCTACTCTCTTACCTTAGACCTCCTTTTTATAGCTCATATTAGCCTTTACCTCCTATCTCATGTTTCTGTCCCTAAAGGACAGAACATTTATTTATTTTGTTCCTGTATCTCTCATATACCTACATGCCCAAAATGGTCTTTTATAACAAATAATAAAATTAAGAAAACATGTTTTGAATTCTAGATGATTGACAAGGCACAACATAATCAGATTTTATAGTTTTAAAATTCTTAAGTTCAGGACAGTTTAGAATGATGTCTCAATGAAGTTCCATTATTTCTAGGCAATTTATTGCTTGGAGTATAATTCTAGAAATTTAATAAGATAAATGGACAGTTCTGTTTCTTTAAAATTTTCCATGGAATAAAAATATGAGTCTTTGTTTCTGGAGGGCCACACTTGCATTGCTCAGGGGTTACACCTGATTCTGCACTCAGGAAATACTTTTGATGGGATGCTGGGGATCGAACTTGAGTTGACTGTGTGCAAGGCGAGCACTCTACTTGCTGGACTACCTAACCCCTAAACATGAGTCTTTTAAGTAAGAGAATCAAAATCCAAAAAAGCCATTGGCATTGATAGTATGCAAGTCTGTCCATGAACCTTTCCAAACTGCCCAAATGCAAGCTGGAAAAAAGCATGTTCATTGAACAGAGAGCTTGATCTTAGTAAGCCTTTGTCAATAGAGTTCATGTCAGTTCTTTGTATTCAGTCTTGGTCCTTCTCTCTCTCTTTCTCTTTCTCTCTTTTAACACACACAATCCTTCGACTCCCAATTTGCACAGGTGAGTTGTATAATAGCTTTCATTTTTGGTGTCTGCAGTTTAAGCTGAGTTGTAGAGGCCACCTTTGACAATCAAAGTGCCGCATTCAAGGGAGCCAGAGTGATAGTACAATGGGGCGAGCATTTGCCTGGCACACAGTTCCCCAGCATCCCAGATTTCTGAGCCAGGAGTAACTCCTGTGTGCTGTTGGGTTTGGCCAAACAACATCAACAACAAAACAAACAAAAAAGTGCAGCACTCATAACAAGTAAAATCTAACACCTGAGATTTAGATTACATTAAAAAAAAAACCAGATTTCTTCCCAGGGTTGAAGAGCTAGTAAAGGTGGGGAGCTTGTCTTGCATCTGGTTGACCTGATTTCAAACTCCGGCATCCCATATGCTCCTTGAGCACTGCCAGGAGTGATTTCTGGAAGTAATCAGTAGTAACTCCTAAATACTTCCAGGTGTGGTCTCAAAGCAAAACAAAACAAATACAGCACAAGCAAACAACAAAACCAGATACCTGAAGTAAACAAATGAAGCCTTGCTTTTGTAAGTCAATGACTTGAGGAATATTTTTTTTATTAGGCAAAATGTGACAATATTAAGTAAGGTAGTGCTGTTGTTTTCAACAAACCCTGAGTGTATATATTTATCACCTTAGAAACTATATGAACTATAGACTTCAGGGTTGAAACCTATAGGGCTGTTGATTCAGGAGATCTGTGCTCAGTGAGATCTGGGAACTTAACTTTCCAAAAATACCATTGGTAATTTTGATATATACTCACAGGCAGAGTTTTAAACTTTTCTTTCTTTTTTTATTTTTTTGAGCTTTAAACTTTTTAAGATACAATAATATTCAGAGCCAAAGAATTTGTCCTTTGAACTATCCTCAAGGATGAGCAGTAGGAAGGGGAACCCAAAGGGGAAATGGAATAGAAAAGCTCAAGCATTGTCATTGGTTTGCCCACTTCTGGTGCCATGAAAATGCATGTGGGACAGCTTGTATTCACAACTTAATAACTATTTGACTAGTGCATTGCTGATTACTAAAAGTTTTCTGGCAGAAAACTTAGTTTTCTTTCTTAAGTAAGAATTGTATGGGGCTGGGCAGTGGCGCTGGAGGTAAGGTGCCTGCCTTGCCTGCGCTAGCCTAGGACGGACCACGATTCGATCCCCCAGTTCCCCATATGGTCCCCCGTGCCTACCAGGAACAACTTCTGAGCGCATAGCCAGGAGTAACCCCTGAGCGTCACCGGGCGTGGCCCAAAAACCAAAATAAATAAATAAATAAATAAAAAGAATTATATAGGATAATTCAGTGTCATATCTATTTTTTTATTCTTCAAAGGATCTTCTGAAACTGGTTCTTAGATATTTCTGTGTCTACTCCCTATGTTTTTCTTGTTCTTCAAAGATGAAAAGGCACCTACTCACTAGCCAAGGGTTGACTCACTTCTGGTCAAATAGCCACAGAAATTTAAGCCTATATTTCTGCATGTCACACAACTGCCTTTACCATTCTCTGGATGAAACAGCAGTGTGAGGTTGTAGAGATGATTGTACTCAGCACTCTGAAAAGGTAGTGTGGACAACATGGTGCTGGCCAGAAGACTTTGAACATCACTAAATTTTTTTGTTAAATTAATATTTAAACTGCACAAAGGGAGCCATTAAATTTCTTAGAGAGGCAATGAGTGAAGAGTTAAGATAGAGTGTGATTCTTCTTGCCAAATTAATTGGAGGCATCTTAACTCTTTCTTTAGCAAAAATTATATATGGTTATTGTAGATATTTAAAAGTATATAAAATACAAATAATAAAATAAAATATAATATAAATAATAAAATATAATATAAATAATAAAATATAATATAAATATGTATAAATTCCTATACATCAACTATTCAAGTGTCTTTAATTTGCCTTTATACTTCTAATATGGAAATCAAAACCAGGGTAGACTTTGTTCTAATTTGATGTCTCGCTGGAAAAAAGTCAAGGAAATTTTCCAAAATGAACTCATCAAATCACTTTTCAAACAGTTTGGAGTAGGAACTATGGCTACTTTAGTCTTATTATGTATCATGTATTTCTGAATGTATGTATTGTGGAGGATACAGCCTTTGATTTCATATAGCCAAATTTTGCTGGAGCTCAGGAATAGGAATACACCATAATGTGAACAAAATCTCATCATATTAGGTTTTATGCTTTGAAAAGGATAAGAGTTAAATAATGACAGTAATTGGTTAAGGAGATGTGAAACTCATGAAAGAGTAAATCATTAATTAATACTTAATCTGCTTTGAACAAATTTTACAACTCCCAGTATCATTATCATACTTAAACTATGACATGAATACAAAAATGCAATTCTCACTACCAGGCTTAATGATTATTCCAATAAACTATGACTTGTCACACCGGAAAACATAATTTTGGTTAAATTTTAATTTAACAAAAATGTAGTTAAATTTTAATTGTGGTGAGAGCAATGGCTTAGGCTTTGAGGAGAAAGGGAATTCAATAGAATTGTGTTTCAAGATACAATTCTTCAATCCAGGATGGAAGAACAAGTTATTGAAGTGTCTATTGGTAGCTTCACTTGAGAATCCAGGTGTAAGGCATGATCAAAAACTTAGAAAGTGGGGCCGGGGGTTGTCGCTGAAGGTAAGGTGCCTGCCTTACTGCGCTAGCCTTGGACGGACCGCAGTTCAATCCCCCGTGCCCCATATGGTCCCCCAGGCCAGGGGCGACTTCTGAGCGCATAGCCAGGAGTAACCCCTGAACGTCACTGGGTATGGCCCAAAAACCAAAAAAAAAAAAAAAAAAACTTAGAAAGCATTTTGACTATTGCTGGGTTAGTGGGCTTGGATATTACCCCATGATGGCTGCCCCTGCCTACTTCATTACCTGTTTATCACTCTTTTTCCTCTTCTAGGTTTTCCTTCACGATCTTCCAGATGATACCCATTGCTGACCTTTACCCTGAGGGTCCTTGTTTTGTGACTGTTATAACCAGAAAGATAGCGTGTTGTTTATGCCCTTCTTATCCTTCGGTTTGGATGATATATTCAATCTTCTAAATCTAACTCTGCTTCTCCATCTATAAAATGAGACCAATAGACCCCATGTCATGACATTAATATTTAAGTATTGTCTTTTTGGTATTGATATTTGGTATTGCTAGTTGGAAAGTCAAAAGGGGCACTTTTTGAAAGTAAAGAAAATGACATTATATAAAACCACCTCACGTGCTATATTTACAACCACGGTTGAGTGGGTCTGAAGCATGGTAGCCTTGAAGAATTAATAAACCGAGCCAGTCGAGAGAATCATGGAGTTGGTTAGCTTCCCCTTCCCTCACGATCCTTCTCCAGGTCAGTCAAACTGACCTCTCTTTGTCTACCATTATAGATTCAGCCAGGACAACAGATGAGAGGCTAACGAAACTGTGAAACATATACACAATGGAACACTACGCAGCTGTTAGGAGAGATGAATTCATGAAATTTCCCTATATATGGACACAGAAACTATTGTGCTGAGTGAAATGTGTCTGAGGAAGAGAGAAAGACACAGAATAGTCTCACTCATCTGTGGACTTTAAGAGAAAAAGACAGTGTGTTAATACTATCCAGAAACAATACAGATGAGTGCTGGAAGGACCAGCCCATGATATGAAGCTTACCACAAAGAGTGGTGAGTGCAGTTAGAGAAATGACTACACTAACAGCTATCATGACGATGGTAGTGAGTGAGAGAAATAGAATGCCTGTCTCAAGGAAGTGAGGGGGGAGAAGTTAGATGGGGGGCCATTGGTGGTAGGAAGGGGGTGAAGGGGAGTGGTACTTTTTATGACTGAAACCCAACTACATGCATGTTTGCAACCATGGCGCTTAACCAAAGATATTAATAAAAATAAATAAACTATGTATTCTATCTTTTCAAATACTGACTATGCTTCTTTTGAAGAGAACCCATAGCAAACAAATAAATTGCATCTTGTAAAATACCAACAACACAAACAGACAGACAAAGCAAATTCAATCGAAAAGGAGAAGGTTGAGTGAGATTCAGAAGGCTTTTATAAGCTTGATGAAAAGGAAGAGGCAGTTGGAAAAGCTTTTGCCCTGGCCAAACCTGAGTGTACACTAACAGCATTAAGTTTTCTTTTTACCTTGTCAAGGACTCAGCACAAAGTAGTACATCTGACCGTGTTCAATTTGCACCTGTCATGAAATACTTTTCCCTAGACTTGACTGGTTTTCTATCAGCACACTTCTCTGGGATGTCTTGCTTTCCTGGTTGGACTGTGAGCATGTAAATCTGAGACTGCAAACTTTTTTCTATTTCACACAAGATCAGTGGTGCATTCAGAAACATGACAAAAGACCTAATTTGAAAGCTTTGTGGATTCCTGTGATGTAAACAGGGTCACCATGAGCAATTTCCAGTTTGCATCATGATGTGAACTGAGTTTCAAAGCCCTGCAAGTTTGGCAGTAAATTCTTAGAAACTTCTTGAAACATTCTAATTTGACCTACAACATAGAGCATCACTCCTGACTTAGATGGCAGAAGTCACTGGGATGTGTTGGTGTCTTGAACAGCACAACACTTAGCTGAGATAGTGAGAAAAAAAATCTCAATTTTCAGTCAGAATTTTTTCTTCTAATGTGGCAGCATGATGGTGAGGTCTTTGGCATGATCTGAATGTCACAATGAGTATGTTAATTCCCTCTTCTTTTACTGGTCAGCCATTTTCCCAGCCCAGAGAACACACACTTACCATATGGTATGTAAAAGAGACTTAAAGAACATAAGCAATGGGTATTTTTTGGAATTATGGTTATTTCAGTGGATGTCCCCCCAGTGTATGCCACCATACAATCATTAAAGAAAAATACAGTGCCAAAATAGGACACTCCTAGAGTTATCGCTAATGGCATGACATTAGTGCCCATAGCTATGGTATGAACGATGCTCTACTGAAATTATGCCATATTGCAGCCTTTTTTAATTTTGTTAATACTTGTTCTCTTTTGTACTGGGGAGGGAAGTTGATCATCAAATAGTTAGTCAGAAATGCCATATGTGGGGCCGGGCGGTGGCGCTGGAGGTAAGGTGCCTACGCTAAACTAGGAAGGACCGCGGTTCGATCCCCCGGTTCCCCATATGGTCCCCCGTGCCTGCCAGGAGCAACTTCTGAGCGAATAGCCAGGAGTAACCCCTGAGCGTCACTGGGTGTGGCCCAAAAACAAAAAACAAAACAAAACAAAACAAAAAAAAAGAAATGCCATATGAGTCCATGAAAGTAGTTTCTCCTACTCTGTAGAAAAGAACTAACCCCTAGTAAGCCTCTATAGATGAATGGCCTGTTTTCAATCTAGTGACTCATTATTGTATGGTTACTTTATATAAAGATTTGCTCATATAAAAATTTCTTAATTGCAGATAAGACATTGCAATTCCTCTTCAACTGCCCTGTCTAAAAAAAATAAAGAATAATTTTGTGCAGTGTCCATTGGCTCAATCACAGTTGAGTGTATCCAACAATGCATAAGATCAAGAACAACAGAGAAAAATAAAAAGGCACAGAGCACAGGCCACCCTCAGAGAGCTTCTCTTTTCAGGAAATACTGTACACATATCACAGCTTTGAGGACATAACGAGTAATATGTCAGTGAGCATATGAAAGCCCAAACACATGAAAAGTGACCTATCTCAATGAATGCTGCCATTTCAATGAATTGCCTTTGGAAACTGGTTAAGTATTCTAACATTATCCGATTTGTCTCGTCCAAAATTTGCTCTTGACCAAATTGTATTTGCATTTCCTCTTTAGGAATAGTTTGAGGAATTCATGACATATCCTCTTGAATAAACACAATTAATGCCATTTAAAAAATATTGACATAAAGTATTGTGTAATTTTTTAAGCTTGTACACAATTCAATGATTTCGCATTTGCATGCATTGTGAGTTTTGGGGAGAGTGAACATAGGTCTAACTCATGTAAACTTCTAGACTGATAAACTGATTAAAAAAAGATTGATATTATATTTTAGCTGAATTCAACATCCATGTAAAAATGTTTGCCTTTGCTTATTACAGAAGTTAAGAAGTTGGGTATTTTTTTTAGAGGGGGGAAACCCCTGGTGATGCCCAGCGGTTACTCCTGGCTTTGTGCTCAGAAATCGCTGCTGGCTTTGGGGCACCATATGGGTCGCTGAGGGATTGAACCACGGTTCGTCCCTAGGTTAGCGCTTGCAGGGCAGAAGCCCTACTGCTTGCTCCACTGATCAGGCACCAAGGAAAGTTGGTTTTTATATGCAACTCCAGTGGCCAGGCAATATTGTCCTTGCTCATAACTGATAGAAGGAAGGTTCTGCTAAGAAGCTCTCTCCTCCTGCAAAGCCAAAGTTTTAGATAAAGTTTTTGGTGCTTTAACTTCTCTGCTGGTGTTAAGGATAACAAGGTGAGAATCAATCATTTTATAAACTTGATGTCAAAAACTAAAACATAAGGTGTGTTTTTTTTTGTTTCTTTGTTTTTTTGTTTTTTGTTTTTTGTTTTTTTTTTGGAACAAGAGGTGGCAGCATTCTGGTAATATCAATGACCAATCACTCAGCTCTAAAATTTTGTCTCTGGGTGGTCTTTTATCCCAGCATAAAGTTCTTTTAGACCTTTGATCTAGAAAGTATGTACTTAAAGGGAAATGAATTTCTAACAGAGCATTGGAAATAATCCCAGATGAGAAATTTTCAACATGACACAAACCATAGCAGACTTCTTAAGGGGGATTACTTCTACTTATTAAGGCTAGAAGAGTTAAGTTTCTGAAAAATAAAAGAAAGGAATTTGGCATTTATTGAGCCACTGCTTTGTGCCAGGCACATTTCAGATGGTGTTTATGTAAATAATATCAATAAAAGTAGAGCTGGTAGTATTGGCATAGCCTCTAAATGAGAGAATGGAGGTATCAATGATTCCTGAGCCTGCTGTGTGTGTGTGTGTGTGTGTGTGTGTGTGTGTGTGTGATTTTACAGGAGGAGTGAGATATGGGGAAAACAGGAAGGATCATTTGATTGTGGGTAATTTTCCTTATAATTCAAGTTTTTTTCTCTCCGTTTCTTTCTATTTATTCAAAATTTTTATCATAACATTGTGATTAACAAAGTTGTACATAATGTAATTGTTTGAGGCATTAAATGTTCAAACACCAACCCCACCATCAGTGTGAACTTTCCTTCACCAATGCCCCTCTTTTCCACCCACCATCCCAATCTTCTTTCTTGCAGATATAAACAAACTTACTTCATATTATTTGTTACAACACAAAGGAAAATAAAATTCTCAAAACTTAGGCCAATAAGAGTCTATTTCTTTTTTTGTTTGTTTTTGGGCCACACCTGGCGGTGCTCAGGGGTTACTCCTGGCTCTCTGCTCAGAAATAGCTCCTGGCTATTTCTGACACGGGGGACCATATGGGACACCGGGATTCGAACCAACCACCTTTGGTCCTGGATCGGCAGCTTGCAAGGCAAACGCCGCTGTGCTATTTCTCTGGGCCCCAAGAGTCAATTTCTTATAATTGTTATATCTCATAATGTTCACTATGGTGTTACTAAAGTCGTTTTGCCAGGATTTACTCGAATGTGATTGCAGCTAGTTGATTCTTCTGTGTTATTGTTTAGCATCATTGAGCTCGGTGGTTCTCTATGCAACTTTACCATCAAATTTGCTATGATACTATTGAGCTGACTGTGGCACGGAATTTGAAGGCGTTGAAAGGCATTGCATATGCAGATGTGTGGTCCAAGATCTACAGATATGGTAAAATTTTGGTTGTCAGGTAGTTTGACAAAATTTAGTTGTAGAGTTGGTTCATTTCTATACAGTAGGTTATTGGATGTGGCTTCAGGCTGCTGTGCCTTTGGCAGAAAGAGATATCTGCCTCTCTTTGTTCAGAGAAGCCCCCCAGACTTATCAGGTTGAACCAGTTTACTTGGGAAGATCTGGTGGCATCATATACATTTTTATAGCAACCATTGTGACTTTTCCAAATTCCTCATAGTTGGGTTTCAGATATACAATGTATCAGGACCAATCCCACCACCAGTATTGACCTTCCTTTACCAGTGTTACTGGAGAGCGTCCCATGCCACCCCCCACCACCCCCCCCCCATCTGCCAGTGTAACAGAGCCATTTTAATTTTTGATTATTAAAGCTTGATTTCATTGTTAGACTTTGGCTTGGATATTTAGTTTTATCTTTTTTTTTTTTTTGACATGCAACTAAGACAATTTGGAACCTGGCCCCCAACCTTTCATATTTATGTTTCTCTTCTTTCACTCTGTTTCTTTCCTCACTATACTCTGGGGTCAAGGGTATTTGAAACAACTCCCATTTAAAGCATTGCATTTCTTCATGCAGTTATTCTAAAGACCACATGTAAGAGATATCATTCTGTCTTTATCCTTCTTCTAGCTTGCTTCATTTAACACAACATCTTTCAGTTCCATCCATGTTACAGCAAACTGCATAACTGCATCATTCCTAACAGCTATGTAGTATTCCATTGTACATATGTAGAGTGTGAGCAATATTGATAAGAGGAAGTGTAAAAAGGAAACAGTAGAAATCCTAGCATGATTGAAAAGTATATTTTGAAAAGTATAGAAAGTAAATGTGGGAAGAAAAAATATTATTCAGCAATGTAAATTGTATTCCAGTGACTAGAACCACTAGTTTCAAAACAATTGCATGACTTTTAGAAGGGAAATAACATGGTACTTGAAGAGTAACCTGGCACTAGGTTTCCTTGTAACTGGAAAAAGAAAATAAGCAATCAAGACTGGAGTATATTACATTTTAAGGGTATACTATTGATAAAATGCTTTTGAACTATAAACTTTGAACAACAGGAACAAAAACTGTGTCTTATTTATTCCTCAACTAGGACACTAAGGCAACTCTTTGCCCTACTTAGACAATGTAGGCAAATAGGAACATAAGGAGTTCATAGAATAAATGGAGAGAAAAATTACCTTACCTGAGTACTCTTGAGCTTTGGCTTTTTTGTTTGTTTGTTTTTGTTTTTGGGTCACACCCAGTAGTGCTCAGGGGTTACTTTTGGCTCTACACTCAGAAATGGCTCCTGGCAGGCTGAGGGACTAGATGGGATGCCATGATTTGAACCACTGTCCTTCTGCATGCAAGGCAAATGCTCTACCTTCATGCTATCTCTCTGGCTCCATCCTGAATACTCTTTTTAGCAGTTTTATGTTCCTAATGCCACTGTTTCTCAAAGTTAAATGAAACTTATGCATCTAGGGCAGGAGTAAGTATTAAAAAGAAATGGCGATCTGAAATTACATGTAAAATACAATGACAGAAAATTGAGTTTGCTTATCCGTGAGACAGATTCAATAGTGTTAAATTGACTTCACTGTGCTTAGCTTTTGGCACAGTATCAGGTACAATAACAATTATATAACTCTAAACTAATGAGATAAGGGGCTACAGACATAGTTCAGGTATTAAGGTATTATTATTGATTACTGTTAATTCTAGTTTAAATCTCTGGGACCGAATGTAGTTAGCCAAGCACAGCCAGGAGTGATCCCTGAATTTAGAGCCAGGAGTAAGGCCTAAACACAGTCAGGAATAACCCCAAAACCAAGTCAATCAACCAACCAAAATTAGTAAAAAGCTAGTTTTTCAGTTTATTTGAATGAAATAGCTATCTTGATTAAAATGTCTTTTTTTTAATTGAAAATTCATAATTTAGGAATTTTCAGAAAGTTCTCTCTGAGATTTTATTAGTGTAACCATAGCATTCATGATAATTTAATTTTAGAAGGCTACAGATACCAAAGGACCAAAAGTGAATTAAAAAAAATGATGCAATTTGAAAGCATGTAAGTTTTATCTATAGAGGCCGTTCATTATCTGCTCAATCATTTTATCTTTACTGATTATAATAACTTATTAATTATTATATTAACGTATAATATTCATTTCTTGAATATATATCGTCTAGATAGTGGAACCATGCGATTACATATGACAGCATAAGTAGATTTCTTATACATGATCCTGCATAAATGTAGGCCTTATTTATTAAGGTATAATAATGCCACAGATATTTACATCTGTTTATTTTTTTCAAGTGAAATAATACTTCTTATGAAGCTTTTAATAATTTACTTATGATATAGAAATATCAGTGTTGTCTACGTTGCTAAGAATCTAAGATACATTGAATTTTGAAAGATTATCAGAAATTTTGAAGATTATCTCCAGATTCTTATCTCCAATTCTTATCTCCAACTAGTCCATTTTCTGTGAAGTTGGCTGGAGTGAGGAGGATAGGTGGATGAAATTATGTTTCTGGGGCCTATACTCGTTAGCAAAGATTCTATGAACCTGGAGCAAGCCCTTTCAGTTCTGCAGCAGCATGGGCCTCTTTTTTTGTCTAAATGAAAGAAAATTGAAGTATCTTCAGGGCTCATACCAGAGATGGTTTTATTGTGATGACTGTTTCAGTGGAGGATTATGCTGAGACTGTTTGTTGCTTTCCAGTGAGCATTTTAAATTTTCTTCAAATACCTTTATTGCTCTCCCAGCGGGAACCCTTCCTGAGCTTGGGCTGTTAAGACTAAACAGCACCATAGACTTAACAACAAACTTAACTTAATTCTCTCAGTTCTTAATGTTGGGAAGTTATAGATGAAAGTGTCTGCAGATTTGAATCTTCGTGAGATCTCTTTGGCCTGCAGAGAACTGTGCTATGTGCTCATGTGACTCCTTTGTGTGAATGGAGATAGAGAAAGACCAAAAAGTAGAGAAGGGAGAAGAGAGAGAGAGAGAGAGAGAGAGAGAGAGAGAGAGAGAGAACTAACAAGAGATACAGAAGAAAGGAATTGAGAACTCACATTTCTTTTCTTCTTTTTTCTTCTAAGGATGTCAGGTAATTCCATTGTTAAAACTCCCTGGAGGTAAACTCAAGGGTCACGAGGAAACTAGAGACTTTAAAGTAGGGCCACAAAGAGGGTAGAATGGCAATGAAATGTTGAATAGATGAACCAAGTATATTATGAACAACTTTGTAAATTATGATAATAAAATAAAGTTTAAGAAGAAAAAAGTAACTCTCAGACACTCACCTAAAACGAATTACCTTCCAGTATCCTTAGCATTGGATATTAGGAAATCAATATACAAATGGGAAAAAACATAGTCAGTATAAATTTTCCTCACCACTTCTTGTCTGTCAACCTGAATCCCTCCTGTCTTTTTTTAAATTTTTGGTCACACCGGGTAGCACTCAGGGGTTACTCCTGGCTCTACACTCAGAAATCGCTCCTGGCACGCTCAGGGGACCATATGGGATGCTGGGATTCAAACCACCGTACTTCTGCATGCAAGGCAAACTCACTACCTTCATGCTATCTCTCGAGCCCCCCTCCTGCCTTTTTTGATTTTCTTGTTCAGGCTATAAAGCATGACAAGTTTTTGAAGTAGCTTATGTTTTTATAATCTTGTCTTTTTGTTTATATTGTTTATAAAACAGACCCTTCCTTTCTTGTTTTGGGACAAAATCTAAGGGCTTACTCCTGTCTCTGCAGTCAGGGATCACTCTAAGTGGGTATTAGAAGAACATAGGGGATACTGTGTGCATGACAAACACTTTTCTCTCTCTTTTACAGCCCTGTACAACCAACCCTAAAGGAGCTCTAAAAGGCAGCCAGATCTCAAAAAACATTCATGTCAATTTTTCTGAACCATATTGTACAGGATATTTTTTGTGACACAGCTTACCACATTTTTCTGATATTATTTCTTTCTAAAGTATTTTGAAATCGTGTCTACACAAAATGAATCAGGAGCGTGATCATTTATATAATTACCAATGTAATTTCTTAGGTAAATAATTCAAAAGTTAAAAATAGAGAATAAGAAACTTCAACTAGGTTTGGTGGTAGCTATTGAAATACCCAGGATGACATAAAATTGTATCTTGCACCTAAAATAAAGCCCAAAGAAACAAAATCAAAGACAAATATATGCCAGAAATAGCAGATGGATGCTAGAAGTCTCAAGTGACTTCCAAATACTCCAAAGGACAGAGTCTTCTCAAAGGTAATAGAATCGAAATAGGCACATTGTTAATTTATGTTGAAAGTTAAAAATACTTTGCATTTTAATGATAATTTTAGCTTTTGACTTTAGCTTAAAAGTTCTGCAAATACCTAAAGGAAGTCAGTTGCAACTCAAGACTTCTCCTACACACCCTTGTCAAACTTCAGGGACAGGCATTGTTAGCAGATTTGCTATTCCTGTTCCTTTCCATGTGAGGACTGAGTTTAGCACTGAGGTTCTTACACTACCTTATTTGGATAGTTCTTACTCTTTCTGGAGAGCAAAGATGATAATGTTCTTAATCAATTTATGGTCCAATAGCATCTCTTTTACTTTAGGAAATTTTCACCTCAAATACAAAACACCTGGGGGAAAAATAGAACCTCACAAGGAATGGTGGTCTCTCTGACTGTAGTGGGCATTATAGCAGTGACTATAATAATATAATATATACATATATATATAATATATAATAATATAATAAATATAATTATTTATTTTAGTGGGCATTGCAGTAGTGACTATAATAATATTATATAATATATAATAATATAATAAATATAATGCAGGTTACCAGGACTAATATCTACCCTGCATAAATCAAGTACTGTTTCAAAATTCCTGAAACAGAATGTCATTGTCTTGGAGGAATGATGATGGTATGACGGTTATGATGATGATGAGGAGGAGGATTGAAATTTTATTTAGTCATCACGAAATCACAAAGTTATTTGTTATTTTAATATGAAGAGAGAGTTCATCTGTGTTGGTAGGGGAAGGGTGAGGCCTTTCCCAGCTCGGCCCAGCTCCTGCAGCCCCAATGGCCTGGTGGGGCTGAAGGTTGCACGAATGAGAGTGAAGACATTCCCAAAGCAGTTAGATGAAGTTCCAAGAGTCAGCCAGCTTTATTTCACGGTCCTAACTTAACATATACATTTCTTCACATGGCTTCTATCTAAGCCTTTTCCAAGCAGCCATTTCTCTGCTCCTTCTCTGGCTCTCTCTGCCTGTCTCTTCCTTTCAGCTGCTCTCCAGGCTTCTTTGCTGACTGACTCTCTGCCGACTCTCCCTGTTGATTCTCTTTGCTGATTCTTCCACCTGTCTCTAACTTTCCTTTTAATCCCCATCTCTCCTCCTAAGCAAACTCCTCTATCTGCCCATTCCAGGCATGAGTGGTTCTAATCATTCAGGTGGAATAAACAAGAATTGGGGAGGGGGATACCCACAGTTATTCATGCCTGGGAAATACAATATTTCTATATCATGGTTTATCAATGTCTTCTTCCCTTCACCAATGGCCCCCACTTCTCCACCTGCCTCCCACTCACCATTCTGCCTCTGTTGTCTTTAAAAGAAATAAGTTTAGCACCGTTGTTTACAGTACTGTTACTGGTAGGATTTCGTGCGAGACTTCATCACCTTTTAGCTTCCTCTGGCAGGGGTTATTGCAGTGGCTGCTAGATGGGATAAGCCAAGACTTCTCTGCTTGTCAGCGGAATGCTGGGAATGAATTGAGGACTCGGATTAAAGATTCACATTTCTTCTTGGTGTCAGACACTGAGCACTTTAGGAGAGGCTGTTGCCAGCTGTTTTGCATCACACAGAGACCAATATTTTGTGCTAAGTGGACTCTGTCTACAAAATATAAATCTCTATGCGTGATTTCTTGTCTTCTCATATAGATGTATATGTTATATTTTTAAGTTGCGCATTTTAAAAAGATAATCTAATTTTTCACTCCAAAAGAGTCTTTTAATTGAACCTATTTAGCAATAGAGAAGCCAATTTCTTTTATTTTTTGTTAAGTCCTGAATACTTTTCAATGTAAAGTGACATTTATTCTTTCTGATAAAAACAGAAACACATTGTGTGGAGTCTGAGAATATGATATTATTATGATGATATTATTATTCAGACAGACTTCATTCTTTGATAAAAATACCATAATTGTCGTTGTACCCTAACCTATTGTACTTTACACAGGAATAACTTTTCCAATAACACAGACAAAATATTAAGGAAAACATAACTTAATATGTTAAAGAGAATTTTGTATTTAAATTAGAACTATGATTTTATCACTAACTTTATAAAGAATCTTATTTATCACTTAATATAAATGTACATTCATAACTTTGAAAGTATGGTGTAAACTTATTTTTGAGACATTTGGGCTGTCATTTTAACAGAAAAGAGGTGGTTTATGATTTATAATTGGTAGTCTAGGAAAATACATGTTTTCCAAAGTCCTGCTCAGTCTGAAATTAGGTATTTCTGAGGCCTGAGGAATCTGAACTCTTTATTTTCCCATGAATAAAGGGAAGTATGTAGAAAGACACATTGTGCAGTTGCAGTTGATTTTAAAATATTTTAGTTCAGAATAAAAGCTATTGCAAATATATATATGTATATATATATATATAAACACATGATTATAGTTGGTTTTAGTCTTAAAAAGAACACCCCTTTTCACCAGTGCAACATTCCCACGTTCCCACCACCAATGCCCCCAACTCCCTCCTTCTAACCCCTGCCTATATTTGAGACAGGCATTCTACTTCTCTCACCAACTACAATCATGTTTGTATTCATATATATATAGGGACTGGACCTTGTAACAGAGTTAAAGCTTCCCAACATGAACAGCTACCTGGACCTTTGAAAGATGCAAGGCAGAAAGCAAGAAGGTTAGAGTCTGTCAGGAAGGCAGTTTGTGGGATGGGATGGGCCCTCCTCCTATGACAAGACACCTCACAGACAGAAGGGCTTTCTGTAAATTTCCTTAGGCCATATCCAGTTCTTTAATTCTCATCACAACAATCTGGAGTTTTCCTTATGCTTCTCTTGTTAGGACAATGAACACATTTAAGCCCTACTAGTTCTGCCTCTTGCATGCATCAGCCATCCTTCCTCTTTCATTTCCAGAAGACCCTTTCTATGGATTTTTCTGGTTTATACCTTCAGTCCTCTTTTCCAGTTAAGTTAGGAAATCTGTCAATTCTGTGATCCTTTTTTTTTTTGCCTTAGCTTCCAGACCTACTTTTTATTAAATTTTTAAGTTCCATGCATTTTTAAAATTAAAGTTACTTTATTTTAAAATTATGAGATTTACATGGTTGCTCATAATACATTTGTTTCTAGTACTACTTGTTTCAACACCAATCCCACCACCAGTGTAAAATTCCTTCCACCATTGTGCTTGAATTCCCATCCATTCCCAAGCCTGCACCCCTGGTAGGCACAAGATATTACATTATAAAATATCATATTATAAAAAAGAAATATAGGGGCCCGGGAGATAGCATGGAGGTAAGGCATTTGCCTTTCATGCAAAAGGTCATTGGTTCGAATCCCGGTGCCCCATATGGTCCCCCGTGCCTGCGCCAGGAGCAATTTCTGAGCATGGAGCCAGGAGTAACCCCTGAGCACTGCTGGGTGTGACCCAAAAAACAATAAAAAAAGAAATATAATATATAATATAAAATATTATATTTTATTTTTATTTATAGGTAAATGGTAATGAATTAATCTTTTAAAGTACATCTAAAAGAATATTTGTGAAAATTAATGTATCTTGCAATGAGGTCATTAAATAATTGTCAGAAGGTTTGCTAAGCTATTTGTTGCTAGTTGACCTTTCTATTATTTGCTTTTTTTTCTGAACATTGTGTGGCTTTGACTCCACGCTAATGTTTAAATTGGTGTATTTCTACCGGGAAGACAGTATTGAAAAATTTGGAGTTTATGTGGCTGTGTGGTTCAGGAATTCAAAGCTCTGTGCTGATGCTGTGACATTTGTGGGGCATGGTTTCAGCCGCCAGGACTTGAGGAAGTTCCAGAAGTTGGGAGTAATGTCCCTTCCGGGTGATCTCAGTCCAATAACTGCATAGCTGGGGTTTTGGTTGATTTGACATGTCTGCAGAGATTAGTGGCTAAATGGTGAAGTTGGGCCACTGGTGAGATGGTGATGGGAGAGAGGTGGAGTGATTGCATCTTGTTGGCTTTAGCCTCTCCTGTCAATCTTGCCCACATTCAACTGCATGGCCAGTGAACCTATGACTTTTAACAGCTTGGTTTACATCTTTTTCAAGAACAGAGTGAGTCTATGGAGCTGGCCAAATGCAAGCATGGTGATGGCGACTGTGGGTTTCAGCTGCCAGGTCTTGTAGTAGTATGAAAAGGTAGGAAGAAGTGACTACACTCACTCCATCAAATTCTTGATGATACAGACCCAAATTTTCAATTGCCTATAAATTGTTTTCCCTGGGAACTCTTTCAATATCCAAATTATTTGTTCAAAACTGAGCATTTCTTTTCCCTACTTCAGCTTAAAGTGTATCTGCCTTCTTTGTTCCCAATCCTGATACATGTCTGTCAGCTACTCGATTAGTAGAACCCTATTGATGCTCCGGCCTAAATAATATAGGCCTGTGATATCATCACAAACCTGCTGCCATGCAGTCAACCACCAGTCCCTCACTATTGTAGATGTTGTCCTGTATCAGTTTGTTCCCTACAGGCTGATGCCATTATGTCCTTCTGTTGTTGAAAGTCTTTAAAAGAGATCCTATCTCCCACCTCACTGCATATAGAATGAAAACCAAATGTAGGATGCCATACAGTCTTTTACATTCGACTTCGTTTATTTTCTCCTTAGGCTTGAGTTGACACATCTTGTGTATCCTTTTTGTGCCAGGCTTGGAGAAAATCAACAATGAGCTGATACCGCAGGAACCATAGCCTACAAGGTCCCATGACAAAGACCTTTTATTTTCCTGAAGAATAAGAGAAAATGCCAAGAGTAGACTATCATTAATAGATCAGATTAGAGAAAACAATGTCATTTTTTCAACGTTATGATTTATTTACTTAGCTATACACATTTCATTTTACTATTGTGTAGGATTAAAAAGAGTAAGTGACAGATCTATTGTTGAGTGAGAAATTCAAATAATCCATGCCAAAAGAGATGTAAACTTGAATAAAGGAGCTACAGGTAGAAAAGAAAAATTACAGCTTAAAAAAGCAAGGCATGAACATAGAACTTTCCATATATAATTAAAAATTATAACACTTAGAACACAATTACAAAAACAAATTGTACCTGATTATTTTGTGTCCAATTATGTGATTTAATTCAGTTGATTAAAGGAAACTCATTGCTCATTTCTATCCATGTGTCATGCACTAATTCCCAAAGGTATTTTTAAGTCCATTTTTATTGTTGCAGAGAAATAATTAAGACTATTGTAATTAACTTTCCTGTGACTCAAAAATTCTGAATAATATGAGTAGCTCTTGATAGGAGATGCAGAATAATATCTTAAAATCCTTCACATTTAAAATAATTTGATAATTAATACTGTTAAAAAGTGCCTAGGAAGATAATTTTTGTACTATTGTTAGGAAAACTAAGTATAACCAAGAATTTGTTAAACATCTATTCATAGTTTTATTTGAATAATGTTCCTGGCTTAAAAGATATCATTCCTTATGATGCTGGTAGCCATATAAATGAAAATGCTTATGTAATATTTAAAGCAGCAACAACTAGTTCCTGGAATCTTGAAGATTTGAAGATATCTCATTGTTAGCTATTCAGACATAAATGCAGTTTGTGGGACCAGAAACTCTTATGAATTTTCAAGACTTTAGAATGCTAGAAGTGAATATTAGAATATAAATTAGTGTATAAGATTGGAATTAGCTGCTGTTTTGCTTCTGTAACCCTGGCTTTGCTTAATAGTAGAAAGTTGGGGCTGAACTGCTATTTTGCTTCTGTAATCATGGCTTTGCTTAGACACTTAGATACAAGTACAGGCATGACAGACTCAAGATTTAAGGAACAAAGACTAGGTCCTGGGGCTGCAGCGGTGGCGCAAACTGCAAGGCATCTGCCTTGCCTGCACTAGCCTAGGACTGACCGCAGTTTGATCCCCTGGCTTCCCGTATGGTCATCCAAGCCAGGAGCGATTTCTGAGCTCATAGCCAGGAGTAACTCCTGAGAGTCACCGGGTATGGCTAAGAAAAACAAAAAAGCAAACAAAACAAACAAACAAAAAGACTAGGCCCAGAAGCATAACTAGTTCCTGGAATCAGACAATATGGGTACATACCAGGAAATACTGCAATGATTAGATGGATAGATGGAAACGAAACCTGGGTCTGGAGATACATGGTTTTCTCTCAATGAGCTTGTGCCTCACCCTAGCCATTTGTCTGATAGAATAGGTACTAAAAACTATAGTTTTAAAAGTCAAATATTCAGAAGTGGGCAGTCCCTACATCCCCTATAAAAAAAGGGCTTGTGAGCCCACTAGGGGGATCATCTCCTCCTGCAGAAAGTGCAACATCGGCATGTTGATCTTTGAATAAACTCCCTTGTGTTTACATTACTGACTCTCCTTTAGTGGTCTTTGTTGGTCAGATCTCAAGTCCGGAGCTAACAAGAATCCTTCCTTGCTGACACTTTTTCAAAGAAACCAGCACATCTGTAATATTCTTGTAATCCTCTTTGGTGAGAGAAATATCTGATTCTACATTAAGTTTTGATCTTGGTATATTGTAAGGTTTTATCAAAACTACTGCTCGCTTTTTTTTCCCCTTGAAGATAATATACTAAATCCCAGTCATTGTTGAACATCAACTTTTGCCATTACATCCATAGGGGAAAAAAAAAGAACACACTTATTGTAACTCCTTTCATGACTTGTTTGTAGGTTGCTTGAGGATAAATGGAACTGGAAGTTGAGAGTCAATGGATGTGACAAAAACCAACAAGTAGAAGTCAAGGACTTAAATTCTGTATTCAGTCTTACTTATCTGTGGGAGACTTTGAAAAAGTCTCTGCTAGTGTTACTGTTTATGCTTCATTTCTTCATTCTTACAGAACAGTATAGTAATCCCCCGTGAGTGAAAAGTGCTCAAATTTGGAAAACATTTTATTGTTTTGACAAAGACATACAGGTTAGAGGACATAAGAATGATGAAGTGGCAAATAAAGCCACCTTGTTAATTAAGCATGTAACCTTAAATTTGATGCCTAATAGCATCTTATATATGCCCAGGGCAGTTCTGACAGTACTTTAGTGGGTTTCTTCCCGCCAGAGAAGTCAATTTCCAGTGCACAGAAATCAAGGGAGCAATTCCTTCACCCCTACCATATCACCAAAGCATCTGCAGAAGGAAGGGCAGAGATGATGCAGGCTGCCATCAGTTGTCCATATAGACAGGAGTATCCACCTGATAAATTTTCCAGTCATATAGCATCCTTTTTTTTCTTTGTTGGGGAGATTACACATAATAGTACTCAGGTATTCCTGGCTGTATACTCAGGAAATACTCCTCACAGTGCTCAGGGAACAATATAGAATGCCAGGGATTGAACCTGAATCAACCATGTCCAAAGCAAGCTCCCTACCTACTGTACTATCCAATCCTGAAAGACACAATCGGTGAATGTAGTTTAGATCTCATGTTTTCAGTGTTGTTGAGTCTGTGCTTTGGTTATATAGCTCTACCACCCTCCCATTTCACTGTTACACCCAAAGCTTCTGATATCTGAAACACTCTGACTTGTAAGACTCGTGGTACATTCATTGTCTATTAAAATATATTTGAACATTTGCTGCTCTAACAAAATATGATTAGTAAAATAATGAATGGGACTTGATCTAAAGAAAATATTTGTACAGTGAAAGATAGCATCAGCCAATGGAATCATATTCAATGCAGTGGAAGATCTTTGTGACCCATCTATCTGTAAAGATATACATTCTGAGTGAAAATACAAAACATGTAAAGAACTAAAGCAACTTAATAGAAAACAACAAGTATCCAATTTATTAAAGGGCAGGATATTTGAACAATTCACTAAAGGAGAGAGCAATAACAGACATATAAAAGATGTTTATTGCTTATTATCAAGAAAACAAAGCCATAAAGAGATAGAATCTCACACTAGTAAGAGTGTCTATTAAAAAGAAAAAGAGAAGGGTCCGAGCGATAGCACAGCTGTAGGACATTGCCTTGCACGATGCCAATCCAGGACAGTTCGATCCCTGGCATCCCATATGGTCTCCCAAGCCAGTAGTGATTTCTGAGCACAGAGCCAGGAGTAACCCCTCAGTTTCACTGGGTGTAGTCACAAAGCAAAACAAAACAAACAAACAAAAAACTAAAAAGACAAAGAGCTGGAGTGAGAGTACAGAGTGTTGTGCACTTGCCTTGTACATGACTAAACTTATTCAATTCCCAAGCATCCCATGTAGTCCAATGAGCCTACCGAGGGTGTTTCTTGAGCACAGAGTCAGGAATAAGACCTGAATATCACCAGGTGTGGATCAAAAACCAAAAACATAAGAGACAAAGAACAACAAAAAGCCAAGTATGTGTGGGGAAAGGAAATGGTATGCTATTGGTAGAAATATACACTGGTGCAGTCTATGAAAAGCAATATGAAAAATGAAAAAAAAAGCCTTTAGATATACCTGAGTGTTTATTCAAGAAACTTCTGAGTGCTCACCCAAGAAATACAAACCACATAAGGTTGAAAGGGCATATAAACCTCAAAGAACTGCATAGCCTTCTTGATATCAAATATGAATGTAGCTTAAATGTCTAGGAATGCTCAGATAAATTTAGAAAAGTTATGTATATATAAAAATAATAAGCTATAAAATGATGAAGTACTAAAACCTTTTATATAAATGTACTTAGATAATATTATTTTAAGTGAAATTAGTCAGAGAAGACAAGCATATATTATTTGACTCATATATAGAAGATTTTAAAAACAAACAAGCAACAAGTAAGTAAAACAAAAAATAATGCTTTGAGAACTGAACAGTGAGGACACTTGTCTTGTAATCATCTGACCTGGATTTGATTTTTAGCACCTTGAACTTTCCAGGAGTGATCTCTGAATGCAGAGCCAGGAGTAAACCCTAAGCACAGCCAGCTATGGCTCAAAACCAAAAAGAAATAAAAGAGTGTTTTGTTTGTCTGAGTTGAAGGGATGGGTGGGTGGTAAAAACAGGTGAGTATAGGGATCAGAGGTCAGTGTGGCTGAAACCTGAACTTTAGATGGTCATCCTCAGTTGTGCACCTAAAACACATATCTTATCAATATTTACTTCAACTGAAAAGTAAACTCCTATTAATAAAGCGTGCCACCCAGATATTCTTTTAAAAATCATTTAATCCTAAAATTTTGGGGGGACCACAAATTTTTTTTGACCAGTAGTGGCCAGGAATTAATCCTAACTCTACATTCATGAATTAATATTGGCAATGCTCAGGAAACCAAATGGGAGGTAAGGATTTACTCAGATCTGCTGTGTGCAAGACAAGCACACCAAGTACTGTAATATTTCTGAAGCCAATCTTTATATTTTTAATTCTTGAAAAACATTTTAATCAACAAATGAGGACTGTACCTGTATTTTGGTTCTACAGTAGCTAACAGAGTTAATCATTTAAATTCTTCATTTTTTTATGCTTAATGTTTCAACTTACATGATTTTCATATGCATGTATTTAGTAATTGTTGGACATTCATCATAAAAAATGAACAATTATGTCCATATTCTGTAACATTAGTCTTGGGGACAGAAAAACATTGATCAAGTTAGTCAGAGATGATAAATAACTGTAGTCAAACACTTTTCATTGGACTTTCATAAAGAATAAATGACACAAACTTTCACTAGCAGCTAGAGTTATAAAAGGCATTATTTCTTAAAATATTTATGAAAGTGAGTGAAAAATGAACAAAAACTTGCTAAATTCCAAAAAAGAAATACAACAGAAGGTATAGTTACTTACACATTTATTCCATTAGGTAACCTCTTATATGGGATGGATAATGGGTCAAAAAAAGAAGAGAAAAGCCAAAGGTAGATTTATTTTGTTCATTCTTAGAAATATTTCTTTTAAAGAATGAAATACTCATTGAATGCCAAATATTTGACATTATATTTTTATATTTGGTCCTTAATTTAACAATTATTATGCACTCTAAAAGGGCATTTTGTAAAAGAGAAAATTTGTACAACATCAAGAAGCAACAAATAGTGACATTGTTGGGTAAATCACTATGATATAACCATAAAAAAGATGGGCAGCAATGATGCTAGTGCATATGGAATGAGGCAGCTTACCCATTACTCCCTCTTTGTGCTTCCTCATTCAAATTTTATTTGGCAGAAATCATGTACCGTGGAAAGAAGGAATGGTCGGTCAAGAATATCTAGTGAGGGCCCGGGAGATA
>PVKC010006762.1:0-30567 GCA_004027635.1 Crocidura indochinensis | reverse complement strand
ACATAGTCCAGGGGACTGAGGCCCCCCCACACCAGGCGGGTCTTCAGGACCACGCCTGCCTGCTTAATCGGGCCCTGGGGGGTGGGGATGGCGAAATCCCTCCCATCTGTTTCCACAAACTACTGAGACAGCGACTGGCTGCTCCCAGAAGACTCCACATGCCAGGTTTTTGTGGGCTCTTTACTGGTATGTTGGGGGCTCTAGGCAGGATGGCTAGCCAGAGGACCCCTGGGCTGACCACATAGTCCAGGGGACTGAGGCCCCCCACACCAGGTGAGTCTTCAGGGCCACACCTGCTTAATCAGGCACTGACAGAACTTTACAAGAAAAAAACATCTAATCCCATCAAAAAATGGGGAGAAGAAATGGACAGAAACTTTGACAAAGAACAAATACGAATGGCAAAAAGACACATGAAAAAATGCTCCACATCACTAATCATCAGGGAGTTGCAAATCAAAACAACTATGAGGTACCACCTCACACCACAGAGAATGGCACACATCACAAAGAATGAGAACAAACAGTGTTGGCTGGGATGTGGAGAGAAAGGAACTCTTATCCATTGCTGGTGGGAATGCCGTCTAGTTCAACCTTTATGGAAAGCGATATGGAGATTCCTCCAGAAACTGGAAATCGAGCTCCCATACGATCCAGCTATACCACTCCTAGGAATATACCCTAGGAACACAAAAATACAATACAAAAATCCCTTCCTTACACCCATATTTATCGCAGCACTATTTACCATAGCAAGACTCTGGATACAACCAAGATGCCCTTCAACAGACAAATGACTAAAGTAACTGTGGTACATATGCACAATGGAATACTATGCAGCTGTCAGGAGAGATGACGTCATGAAATTTTCCCATACATGGATGTACATGGAATCTATTCTGCTGAGTGAAATAAGTCAGAGAGAGAGAAAAATGCAGAATGGTATCACTCATCTATGGGTTTTAAGAAAAATGAAAGACATTCTTGCAATAATAATTTTTAGACATAAAAGAGAAAAGAGCTGGAAGTTCCAGCTCACCACATGAAGCTCACCACAAAGAGTGAAGATTTCAATTAGAGAAATAACTGCATTTTGGACTGTCCTAATATTGAGAATGTATAAGGGAAATGGAGAGCCTATCTATAGTACAAGCGGGGGTTGGGTGGGGAGGACGGAGATTTGGGACAATGGTGATGGGAACGTTGCACTGGTGATGGGTGTTGTTCTTTACATGACTGAAACCCAAATACAATCATGTATGTAATAATCAAGGTGTTTAAATAAAATATTAAAAAATAGAACCTTAAAATAACAATAATAAAAAAAATTTTTGAAAGGAAGAAAATAATATGGCATCAGGGATTAGATTTACATGTTGATTGTAAAAGTTCTAATGTAAAACATTAGAGTATATAGGTTATTACTAGAGAAGTTTCTTTGCTATGTATTTAGGCATAACATAACACAAATCTGCCTTATATCAGCTCTTTAGTCCCAGGACTTTCAGGGGATGAGGTGGTCTAATCTACTAGAGGATGCAGAAAAGCTCAAAGACATACTAGTAGCAAGCAGAAACTCGTGTTGAAAAGTGGGAAATGAAGACAGAGACAAACACCAGTTTTAGAAAACTCTTCAGACACTTCTTTTTTTTTTTTTTTTGGTTTTTGGTTCACACCCGGCAGTGCTCAGGGGTTACTCCTGGCTCCATGCTCAGAAATTGCTCCTGGCAGGCACGGGGGACCATATGGGGCACCGCGATTCGAACTGATGACCTTTTGCATAAGGCAAACTCCTTACCTCCATGCTATCTCCCAGGCCCCTCTTCAGACACTTCTAAGCACAGAGACAAAGAAAGCCCCTGGGCACAACTAGGTGTGTCCTCACTCCCCTCAGAAAAGAAGGATTTATTTTAATGCTTGTATATAAGAAATTATGTTTTCTGTAGGCAGCAGTTGTGAGTACAGTGGTAGAAAAATGGTGATGCTAGGCAGAAACTCATGAGAAAAGGAGGATGAATTCTAGATTGTAGGCTACATAAAAGTTTTTAAATGAACTTAACCATTAGTGATTTTACATTATATTAGCACTATTTGATATATTAAACTTCACATCAATTTGTCTAAGTAGAAAAACTTAGAGAAATAAATCCCTTAGCCAGACATCTATGTCTGGCATATTGATCAGGGCTGTTAGAAATCAAAAAAATACTCTAATGTTGCAAAGGCATGAACAATAAAGCACTGGTATGTGAGAAACATCAGAGAAGAAAACGTTAACTTCAAAACAACCTCTAACTTTACTGTGGTTAGTGGTCTGCTCTTGAAGAATCTTTATCCATCAATCTGAGTTCTGTGTTTACAAGAATTCTAATCAGGGCTTGTCATTTCTTTGCAGTCTCTTTCTGCTGAAGGCCACGCTTTTATTGAAGGATGTCTTGGATCTGTTTGCATGCCATATGCTAGGACAACCTATTTAACATCTTCTCCACCATAATTTTATAGTTATCCTACTTAATTTGATGCATAATAAGATCAAACACCTCAACTCTGATTTCTTATAAATTCCTGAGTTTGCAATTTCTAATGCCTTGAGCTTCTAAACCAATATTGTCTTAGCATCCCATTCTCATCAACAGGTATAATTAGATGGACTAGTTGTCACCTAGAGGATAGGAGTAAAGATTTCACTGAATTTGACTTATTTGAAATGTTTTACTATGTCCAAGAATTCTCTTGGCCTGTAAACCTAGTATGTTGCTGTTGCACCATGAAAAAGTCAAAAGCATGTTCTGTGTATGTAGAAACTGCTGTACTGACAGTATTTTGTTACTGTTGTTAGACAGAGAGCCAGCATCAATGAGAGACAATCTTCAACATTTGGTTTCAGAAAGTTTTAATCACACTTTGCTGACTTTCAGTTCTTGCTCTGTAATTAAAGAACCAAGTTTGCTCCCAGTGCTCAGATTCTTGGCCTCCCACATGGAAACAGAATCACAAAGTGGTGTGTGTGAGTGTGTGTGTGTGTGTGTGTGTGTGTGTGTGTGTGCACATAGAAACATATGCCTGTATTTCAAACTCAAGAGAAAGCAAAGAACTTCTCCAGATTTTTCAATTCCTATAAGGATTGTAGTTTACTATTTCTGGATTTGGATCATTGAGTTCCCTGGATTATTAAACATAGCAAAAAGCCATCTGCAATGAATCGGGCTTGTTCCTCTAATTGAGTCATGCTGTGAAGCCCTTTACTGTTTTCCTCACTTATTGCTGAATATTTTTTCAAGAATGATAAGAAATACATTTTTACTACTAATGCCACCTGCAGGTTAGAAAGGAACTATTGCAAGAATCTTGAAAATCTTTGCATCATCCTGTAATAACTCCCTCAGAAATATGTCTCAAAACTTGCCAATCAGCAGAACAGTATTCCGTTTCATTGGTAGCATTCTTCATCAAAAATATGTCTTTACAATTACCTTTGCAACAATCAGCCTTTTCTCTTCACACTCAGATCAGCTGCTACTTACATCTCAGAGTCATTTTCTAGCAAATAATTGCTTTAGGCTACATCATACAACATCCCAGTGCCATTGTAAAGTGTCTCGTGTCACAAGTAAAAGTGGTATAAGAGTTATTCTCAATCAATTAATCTACATGAGAATTATTTCCTGGGTCAATCAATCATTGCATACAGTACTGTTTCTCAGGTTCACTGTATGCTAGAATTAGCAAATGTACCCTAGTAATGCTTTATTTTACAAGCAAGGAATGGCATTTTTAGGGAGAGATATTATTTTCTATTCTAATTAGTTCCTTCTTATTATGATCTATATTACTATTACTACATTGTGATTATTTGCTGTAGTTAATAAACAGCTCTTAGTTTATTATAAATTATGTTTTAGCTTCTGACCACAGGGATGTTATATACTCATTTATCTGAAGAACACAAACTTAAGAGAAAGTAAAAGGCATGGCTATCAATGTTTTGTGATATTAGTGATATTTTAAATTAGCTGATGTTGAAAAAATACTTTTGTTGCCCCCATTTTGACACCACCAGATGGAGGTGACTTTTAATGTGTGCACCATTTCTAATATGATTTTCCATAGAATGTGATGACATAATGGGGTGACACGGACAGCTGTGATATCATGGGGAAATCCTTCAACAGAATAAGCAGCTGGTGACAATTTCAAAACCTACATTGCTTTCTAATGAAAATATTATACTACCTTTGCACATCTGACAGGACACCATAATGCTACAGTCAGCTTCCTAATGTGTCTATTGTATACCAAAAATTATCATAATTGGACATAAGCGAGATTATTGAGAAAATTCATCCCCTTTTAGAATTTTAATAATGATAATATAATAACATTTTAGTAATTATAATTTATATGTCTCTAATTTGAATCTATTTTTGTTTGAATAATATATAATTTAAATAGTATATACAAGTGTAAGAATGTAGGGCAGGTACACAGGATTTTTCTCTTTTGTTTTGCTTGACCAAGAACTTACAAATTAACTCTTAGTCAAAACTGCAAAGCACTGACTCTGCAATGGTAATTGTAAAGAAATTGCAAAAAAAGCTTTTAAGACTTTCCTTGTAACATTTAAACTAAATGCCTTGAGAGCCCCAGTCACTCTCCAGGTGCTACCAGGTAACAAAAGAGCAAAGTGTTCAGCTTTCCCTGGATATAGGAACAAGGTAAAGGTCTATCAGAGATGTCAAAGTTTGTAGAAAGTTTCACCTGATTTTTCTCCCTAGGATCTTAGCATAACTAACATTTTGCACTGGACAAGTCTTTGTTGTGAAGACTACACTGAACACTGTATAATATTTAAAGTCATTCCTGGCTTCTATCCATTATAAGAAACATAAGAAACATCTCTTATGTGGGTAAACCAAAATTAAATATCTTCCTATGTAGATCCTGAAAGCATGTTCAAAACATCAACCCTGGACAAGGAGAAGCTTTGCGTTGTGAGCAATTTTAGTATAGGGAATATATCCTATTTATTTCTGTCACTGAGACCAGCATAGGGAAAATTCTGGACATGAAGTAAAGTTTCAATACAATTATGAAAGAGTGAAAAATTGAGCACAGCTGAGTTTGGAAGTGACTTCTTTTGCTCTTCACTTGAAAGAAAGAAATGATGCTGATAGGAGATTATAGCCACTTTTATCCAAAGGCCACGGTGAAAGATATCTTCTGCTTAAATTAAAATACGAGTGTTGCTATCCCTGGAAAGTCAGCTCAATAAAAGACAGATCAGGAAATGCTCAGACAGATGAAAGGGAATTTAGACATAGACTATTTAATTGTGGGAAATTCATAAAAACTCTTTTCCAACTAATGAAAGTATTCATTGCAATTCATGTCAGTTTTTGCAACAGCCATGTGGATGGATGGACAGGTTGTTTAGCGGTATTTCTGGAAGAAATTTAAAAAAAACGAGGCATTGTGGGAGAAATACTGTGGGAGAAATATTTGCAGAAGCATGCACTCCTCTAACTTCATAGGTAGGTAAGAGGAAAGCTATCATACCTTTAGACTAGATGTAGCCTTACGGATCAAAAGGGCATCACATCACCCATGTCATTGTCCTCTGATTATATTCCTGATGCAATCAATAACTTTGAGGCAGTTTGCCTATTTCTGTATTTTAAAATATAGGCAGTCACTTCTTACTGCAAATGCTCTTATCAGCTTTGAATTACAGAGATCTATTTTGAGATGAACACATTGAACAAAACCTTCCTTGGTGTGTGCGTGTGTCTGTGTGTGTGTTTTTATTTCCCAACATGGCGGTGGGAGCTTATGCCTGCTATCTGCATAAGTCTTTTGTGTATTGCTAATGGAGTGCTGGAATTGTAGCAGCCCTGAGCAGGGAATACATGTGAGCAACAATATGCTGAGAGACCCCTCGGTGGAATCTAATCTGTTCCAGCTCATGCACTCCTCAGAAACTATTTAACTTTCATTAAACTGTGTTTGATATCAGCTAAATAGGATGCATACGGCTCCAATATAGCTCATATGGTCGCATTCATTCGATCACAGCAGTGCTTTTTTCTTATATTTCCCCCCACTTGTGTCAGTACCCAGTATAGCTGGGTAAATAAGAGACCTTTGAAGATGTAGTTAGTACTCAGATTTCTTTATTCTTTTGTGCTGGTTTCTTAGTGTTGAAACAGTGATTCATGTATGTCGCAGACAGCCTCCATTAATTTCATGTAATGTAGCTTTTATCTCGTAGCTGGGACAACTATCTTTAGTATTCTGTCTCTCTAGCATTCTCAGCTCTGTTCCAAGTCCCATGCATTTTCCAGTTTTTATCCAGGTCCCAAACATTCTTCATAGCTTTTCTATCTTCATGAAAATTGCGTTCATTTCTAGCTACTGCTTTTCTTCCTCACTCTCACTCTTATTCATTTATTGTTAGGATTATTATAGCATAAGGACTAGTGAATAAACAGGTTACGATGGGTAACAGAAAAGAATGAAGGGTAAAATTTTCTATCTAGATAAGTCTTTATGTCTGAAAGGAAAGAAATAAAAGCTGAGCTTAAAATGTTCAGTCAATCAGGGAAAGAGTTTTATGCCACTGGCCCTCACACACACACACACACACACACACACACACACACACACACACACACACACACACATTACTCAGTCTATTTAAAGGACACTAATTTGTTTGTGAATACAGCACAGTAGGAGTATTCAGTTTCCCAATTTCTGGAAGGAAAAAGCTAGTATATTTACAAACTGGAGCCAAGGAAAGTTTTAATGATAAGTCTCTCTCTCTCTCTCTCTCTCTCTCTCTCTCTCTCTCTCTTACACACACACACACACACACACACGCACACACACACAGGGCAGAGAAAATTGTGCACATGACCAATATTTTATCATCAAAGTAAACATCATTATTTACTTATAAAATATCATTTTTTCCTACTAATGAGAAAGTATTAAGAATTTCACCTTTAAAAGCATAAAGGAGATATGGATGTGATTGTTCTGTTATCCGCATTGAAAAATTTTTTTCAATTATGTTTTATTAAGTCCAAAGGAATAATCACATTTTTTTAGATCACTTAAGAGAAACTACATGGGGTCCTTTGGTACAGAGAACCCAATTATTTAGGATATTATTTTGTGAACCTTTTTCATTTTATTAGTATACCAGAGGGTTTTCACATTCTCAAGGAGAATCTAGCTATTATTGCTTTTTTGGAAGTAATGTCTCACTGGGGCAATTAATTCTATACATTAACACCAGTCACAGTTATGCTGTATATTATTAAAATTATAAAGGCAAAAAAATCCTACATTTTATCATTCAGTTCAGAAAGGGGTCATTTAGGCGCGCGCGCGCGCGCGTGTGTGTGTGTGTGTGTGTGTGTGTGTGTGTGTGTGTGTGTGTGTGTATGTGTGTGTTAGAGAAAAGGCCAGTCCATAAGAAGCCCTTGCTGTATATGAAACTTTGCAAAGCTGGTTTTGATATGAGTCTCTCTACAAAGGTGGGTGGTTTATGGAAAAGCATAATGGGCTGAGCTAGGTGAACGCACAAACAGCCCTGGAGCTTGCCTCTGTCTGTCTTTGCCACAGTTGAGGGATGTTATCCATTTAACTTCGTTGATGAGCACATGTAATTAAGATGCTGTGCTTTAATGTTTGATGCTGGGACTTGAAAGAGTGATTTAAAAAATTTATTTAGATAAGCATATTGACATTTTAGTATATATTATTAATCTTATTAATAGTATTAACAAAGGCTAATTGAAATGCATCATCTATAATTATATTAGTCTTCATTTTAGTATATTTTTGTCAGAGTAAACTAGAAAGGAGTAATTAATGTGCCACTGTTATTTACCCCTGTTTGTATTAAAGCTGGTATTACACAATGTTAGAGATGAATATAGCCTGATTTCACTGAATACCACAGAGCGGAGTATTCAGAGCAGTAAAATAAGCAGCTGTGTTTTGCTGTGCTATAAACCTAAAAATAAAATCAACTTCAGGAACACAAGATAGGTAGGTGTGTAGGAAAAGAGACAAAAAAAAAAAAAAAAAAAAAAAACCTCAAATCTTTTCTCACCACTGCCCTGCTATACATGCATGTGTCTGCCTGTTCTCTCCCCTCAGTGGCAGATTCAGATGGCTCAGAATCCTGCATTTCATCAGTTTAAGAAGTAAATAGAGAAAACCGTGTCTTAATGTGTTTTCTTCCCCCTTGAGGTCATTGATACTGTTTCACTGGGGCAAATCAAAGAAAATTATTTCACATTCACCACGGATAAATTCAGGACCAAGTTTGAACCTTCTAAATACGCAGCTCATTCTTTACTATGCAAAGAGAAAAAGTGAGCGCGCACTTGCTTCAAAACTACAGAGGAAACTTCCCTTTTGGTTTCCATGTAAAAAAAAAAAAAGAATCAAAACAAAACAAAAATCCCTAAGAGCAAGCCAGCAAGGGATCACTTAAGTTAATATGGAATTAGCCACTCAAACATTTCCCTGCCCAGTTTCTCTGGTTCAACCTGTCTGAGGTCAGCCATTTCCTGAGGCAGGCTGGGAGAGCACAGCACAGGGTGTGAAGTGGAAGCACGCAGGGATGGAGATGAATGGCACATCTTTTAATCAGGTAGAGCCAAGACAGTTGATGGCTGGGATTCCAAAGCTGGGCTCTGGGCATTCTCCTGAGCTCTAATAAAAAGCGTGGCATATTGGTTGTACTGGCTGCCAAGTGCTATGTCCGTGCCCTCTCCACAGTGGCCAACCACAAACATGCTAGCTAGAAGCTCTCAGGGGGCCCGTGTGCGCTGTTCCTACACGGCTAACATATGTATCGACACCTGAAAGCTACAGCCTGCCACGTCGCCAGGACCCTGCTCGCCTACCTTTGCTCCTTGGTCACCAAGGGTTAATTTTCTAATGGCTGCCTTGCTGCTGAAGCTGGCCAAGGTTTTCATCGCCTGCAGAGTACCACAAGCTGTGATTTGGAGCCAGAAAACACCATTAATTTTCTAAATAGGAAGGATCACATATGTAAACTGTCTGGTTCTGTAACGAGTCAGGCAGGTAGAAGATGAAGGAGGAGGAAGTGAATTTTTCCAGACGTATAGAACAGACAGCCCAGGCCAGAAGGCAGCATACTGTGCAGAACCTTGGATGTGGTTGGGGTCGACTATGGGGATAAGTATTTCCCTCCCATCCTTAAATAAGTTCCACTACCAACCGCTAGTATTTCTCCAAAAGGCCAGATTTTGATTTTTTTAAGGCAGTTTTGCAAGTTTTACATTAAAGTACAGAAGATACTTATTTGCAAATTGAAATAAGGATTAGGCAAAGTGTATCAGCTCAGAGACTGCATGATTAGGAAGAAATGGTGTTCTTAAGATATCCTGGGTCTTCAGGGGATACAGTTCTCATTTCTGAGAAAATAACTTAAACAGTAACTTAACTTGTATTTTTAGATACCCGAGAAATGCATTTTTGTAAATTTTATAAATTTGTGGCCAAATTCTACAAAAAATATGATGCAAAATTTTCCATTTGGGAATGAACATGGTAATGTGTTCCCCATGTATGAATGAATGGAAGGGTTAGCATGAAAGAATAAATAAAAACATCCATTCAAAAGGATGCATGCATACCACTATTCATCACAGCACTCAACAATAACTAAGAGTTGGAATCAACCTAGATTAGTTGAATAAACAACAAATAAGTGAATCATGAGATGTGGCATATACAATATATATTTATATATAATGTATATATGTCACGCATGTACATAATATATACATTTATATACACACAATGGAATAGTATATAGCTATAAAGAATGATTCAATCCTGCAATTTGCTGCAACATGGATTAAACTGGAAGATATATTAAATGAAGTAAGCAAAAAGAAGAAAGTTAAGTACAGGATGGCATAAGTTATATATATTATTTAGAATAGTTGCATGAGGAAATTCAGTAGATTAAATGGGATTTGTCTAGAACACTCTTGGTCCCAAAGTATACTAAGGAGAAGGGAAGTAATTGAGTGAAGGAGGAGAAAGGCAGATATGAAATAATGGATGAGAGGTATTAAGGGGACTCAGCTGCATTGGTGGTGTTAAGAAAGGACAGGCTGGCTCACAATTTGAAGCTCACCACAAAGAGTGGTGAACTCTGTTAGGAAAATAGCTACACTAACAACTAACATGACAATGCTATAGAATGAGGGAAGTAGAATGCCTATCGTGAACACAGACAGGAGTGAAGGGGGGCATTGGTTGTGGGAATGTTGCACTGGTAATGGGGGGTGTTCTGTTTATAGCTGAAACCCAATTACAAACATGCTTGTAATCATGGTGCTTTAATATTTATATTAAAAAACAAAGAAGAAACACATGACAAAAAAACAATATAAACATTCTTCAAGAAACCTAGAAATTGAGCTTCCATATTAGCTAGCAATACCACTTCTAGGAATGTACCCTAGGAATCCAAAAACACAATGCAGAAAAGTCCTCTATACTCCTATGTTCATGGCAGTACTATTCACAATAGCCAGAATCTGGAAAAACCCAAGTTCCTGAGAACAGATGAGTGGATAAAGAAATCATGGTAGGTTCAATGTCACTATGTACCTTAAATATTACTGTGAAAGATTTGTAATTCACTTTTGTCACAATGAAATTATTTTTTTGGGGGGTCACACCCGGCAGCGCTCAGGGGTTACTCCTGGCTCCATGCTCAGAAATTGCTCCTGGCAGGCACGGGGGACCATATGGGGCACTGGGATTCGAACCGATGACCTTTTGCATGAAAGGCAAACACCTTACCTCCATGCTATCTCCCAGGCCCCCAACAATGAAATTATTAAAGAAAAAAAAAATAAAGAAAGGACAGAACTCAATATCCAAACTGCAAAGTCAACATAATAAAATCATGTGACCCAAAATTTTGTTTTGTTTTTATTTTTGAGCCACACCCATTGATGCTAAGGGGTAACTCCTGGTTATGTGCTCAGAAATCACTCCTGATTTGGGGGGACCATATGGGATGCTGAGGGATCGAACTGCGGTCTTTCTGAGGCTAGGGCTTGCAAGGCCTCTGAGGCCTTACCTCTAGCGCCACTGCTCTGGCCTTGTGACCGAAAATTTTAACAACCAAACTTAAAAAGATGCAAGTTATGATAGCAGACTAGAGTTGAGATGGGGAGTATGTAATAGATTCCTGGAATACTGATGAGAAGGTTGACACTGGTAGTGGGATTGGGTGCTGAAACACTGATGTGTAAAAAGTCAACTATGAATAAGTTGCAAATAGACAATAGAGATGAGGACCCAGAAAGACCAGCCCATGATATGAAGCTTATTACAAAGAGTGGTGAGCACAGGTAGAAAAACAACTACACTAACAACTATCATGACAATCATAGTGAGAAAAATAAAATACCTGTGTCAGAGATATGGAGGGGGTGAGGAAGGAGGGAGATGAAGGACTTTGGTGACAGGAAAGTTGCTCTAATAAGGGGGATCGTACTTTTTATGATTGAAATTCAATGACCATGGTGCTTAAATTAACCGTAGTACTTAAATATTATTAAAAACAATCTCAAAAAATTTGCACATGACAATGTTTTAAATAAAAATTAATTTAAGAAGTCAAAACTATAAAGCTCTTAAAAAAAGAGAGAGAGAGAAATGATTCCTTATTGAAGAGCCAGAATTAGATAGAATTCAGCCCTGAGCATTGGTTGCTGGGTATGACTAAAAAAAAAATAAAAAATAATAAAAAGAAAAGAAATGACTAAACTTTAAAAAAATTGTCTTATATATACACATATCTTCATAGAATAACTATCACTGCTATTTGAGATGCTACAATAGTGGAACTGTGTCAAACCTAAAACTTCTAGGTTGGGACCAAAGCAATAGCACAGCACTAGATAGAACATTTGCCTTGTATACAGTCAACCCAGGATGAACCCAGGTTCAATCCCTGGCATCCCTTGGTCAGCCAGAAGTGATTTCTGAGCACAGAGTCAAGAGTAACCCCTAAGAGCTACCAGGTATGGCCCCAAAACAAACAAAAAAATAAACAGAAAAGCCTTATCATTGGTCTGATAGGCATCTTTCTGTTTTATTCTTTCCAGAAATGCCTTTTTTTTCTGGTACCTTTTTACTAATTTATGAAAAATTCTCATAATGTTTACCTAAGACATATCTAAAATCATGAGAGTTTTTTTTTTTTGGAAGGGGGGAGGCTTTAGGGTCACATTCACCAGTGCTCAGGAGTTACTCCTGGCTCTCTGCTAAGAAATCATGCCTTGTAGACTCCTGTGACTAAACAGGATGCCAGGGATCAAGTAGTCTTGGTCAACTGCATGCAAAACAAATGCCCTAATCACTGTGGTATAACTCCAGCCCCAATCCTGTTAATTTTAGCATATGAACTTTTCATATTACTGAGTATTTTTGCTTCCTATTTGACATAATTCGATTTGTTTCATATTGTATCTATCTACTTAAGGATTATTCCCATTCTCTAATGGGGAAACTGAGGCTGTGAAAGGTGCATTGTTACAAAATGTCACACAACGAGAGACCTGAGATTTCAATCCAAGATTTCTGTTTTCTATCTCAATATTTTACCTACTAATCTACATTGTCTGCTTTGTCATTTTTTTTTTTGGTGGCTGTAGTTTTGTTTTGTTTTGGGGGCCACACCCAGGGTGCTCAGGGGTTGCTCCTGGCTCTGTGTTCAGAGATTGTTTTTGTCACAGGGGGACCATATGGGATGTAGGGATAGAACCCACATCCATCCTGGATTAGCTGGATGCAAGGCAAACACCCTACCACAGTGCTACCACTCTGGCCCCTTGTCTGCTTTGTACAAATGATTTTGTACTCCAAGGCTAAGAAGTTTGACTCTTAACATAAAAGCACAACAACAAAAGCACCAAAAACAAAAGCTTAATCCCACAGGTAGCAATTACTAGATTTCAATTCAACAATTTTTTTCATTACATACTCTAAGAATATATGGTTGGGAAACTTATTTCTCAGTCTGACTTTTGCTCTCATAAATCTTAGCATTGTATATGGAAGAACACACACACAAACACACACGCACGCACGCACACACATACACACACAAAAATAGGTTGACTTCATAAAATGCTGTCTTCCAGTTTTACTTACACATAGGCATGCCCCACTTTGGGAGCTACACAGACAACAGGACTAGGCAAAATGACTTCGGAATTGGCCCAAAGTGGACCCAAGCTGGGTGTTGATGTTGGCAATAGCTAGTCTGGGTGTAGAGCAGCCATAATTTTTATCTAATTCTCTTCTTTCGCCTGCTCTCTTGCTCCAGGTAGAACGTTGTTCATTAAGAGTGCTGCCGAGCTCAGTGGAGCTCGTTCTCGCTGAGATCGCCTCTCTGATCTTCCGCAGCCTTTAAAAGGGAATGAGCCTTGGCCTCCTTTTTATGGGCTACATTATGACCTGGCTTCAAAGTGTGAAAAGAGGTTCCAAGATTCCCTTTGTGCGGTGGAGTCTCTTAATTGCACTTTTAAACACAGTGTAATTTTTGTAATTAACATTATGGTTTCAGAGGGCAGAGAAGCCTGCGCCATGCTAATTACAAACCCTTGTCTTCAGAGTGGTGGAATTTCCAAGGCCTCTGATATTGGGGTGGAAGACAGTTTTTATGAAGGATTTCAAAGATCCTCTGTGGGCTGTGTTCTGAGTCATCATTAGCATTGGCTAACATAAAGCAATTTTACAACATGCGACAGATTTTCGAGGTGAAGATTTTACCTGATAACTGGAAAATTTGCATAAAGAGCTTCATTAGGTCTCTTCTCACATTACTGAAAGGGGAAGAAGTATAGCGCTCTCTTTCCCTAAGATTGTTCTTAAGAGCAAAGGAATTGGTAATTTATAATAAAATTTACAGTACATTATGAAGTGAAGTTGTAAAATTCTTCAATGGTGTTGAAAATCAGCGTCTACGTGCCTTTTAAGGAGAGGGAAAGAATATGTATCAGAATTACCTTGTAACTGAAAACCTTGCAGGAAAGGCATATTGTGCTGTTCTTCGCCGTATAAAAGATCTAGCTACACTAGGCTGCAGAGTCAAGGCAAGAACTCCATATATATGTGCACACCAAGTAACAACAATGTATAATTTTTTTACTTTGTGAAGAGTCTGTTTACTGGAAAAAAATTACTGCCTGCTTTTCCAAAGGGAAGTTGATCTTATCTTTATTTTTTAACCCTAAGCCATTGAACAAATGCATGCACGTGAAGATATATATATACACACATACACACTTCTGGAAGTGCAGTGCACATTCTGTGCAGGGTAATCATAGCCTCTGCTAAGAACAGCTGGCCTTTCTTAGTCTCATACAGTCAGAAATTGTGCTGCGGAATAGGGCTTGAGTCCCAAAGCCATGCATTTGCTCCAGTCTTTTCATTGAGCCTGGATCAATTAAGCCAGTAATAGTGATAATTTCAGGAAAGCTTTCTGTCATGATGAGAACAAGAATTCATCATTATTTCATGCTGTCTTATTATTTCAATACCATACATATGCCATTGGATGTATGGCAGTAACTTGTACCATTATCTCAGTTGGATGCATTTTCCTTCATGAGAGTCTTTTCCTTGGCGATTATGCAGATAATGCATAGCTTTGTAATGACATCATAAATAGAACCCAATGTCCTAAGAAACAATTAGGGAAGTATATCAATACTTCTCTTGTATTCATAACATTATCTGACTTCCAGTGGGATACCAAGCTAGCTCTCTAAGTTCCATAATCACGTATAAGCTTTAATGCAGGCTTCACAATTTATGTTGGAGTCTCAGAAATCCTGGCACTGAAGACAAATTAATATGTACTTTAGCCCATTGTCAAGAAGGGAAATCATACTGAGGTTTTCATCACAGAACCTAGGGTGGGATTCTGGCACATAAAACTTCAACTGATACAAACTGGACCCTTTGAATATTGACCTCAGGCAAAATAAAAAAATATACTAAAATATTTTAAAAATTCAGTATCCCCTGAAATTGAAAGATCAGAGTCCTTGCAGCTAATTGTTACACTCCTTTTCGAAAACTATTTCTGCAGGTGGGATTTTATTTTATTTCTTCCTCAAACTATTTCCCCATTCAATGTTCCCTTTTAGTGGGGTTTAAATTTCCCCCCAAAAATAATCATACCTTTTTTTCATAGGAGAAAATGGACACTTTCTTTAATTGACTTGTCAGTCACTGGAGCCCACAAAGGATGCAAAATCACCCTCTAAGTGGACTTTTAAAAGTGCATAGTGGGGTTCACAAGTTCTGTTTTCTCCTACTGAGGGGCCTGAGGTATGAGGATGAATCAATTATAGTTCTGGATTTCTTTGCCAATTTGGAAAGAGACAACTCTTCTTTTCCACTCACCCTTATAGTTCTCAACAAATATAAATAGAAATTTTAGATAAATGAAGAAACTTACATAGTATATAGCTTTTATTTCTTATAAAATATTTGCTTCCAGCAGAGTGTATCTTAATTCACAAATGCAGAAATCTGTCATTAAGATCTGACCCAGCTGCATGGCATTGTCAAATGCAATAATGTATCTTTTAATAGTTTTATATCAAGTAAGGATATAACATATCATTAGTTTAAATGTATTTGCAAGCAATTACCCCCACCAGGATATTTGAGAATGCTCATGCAAAATTGATGAAATTCTGACATGCTTAAATATTGTTCATTTAGCTCAATTCCTTATGTATAGAAAAAAATAGAATAAATAATTCCACTGCCATTTGCAAACTACTGTTAGGCATTTTTTATTCCACTCAGGACTTCAGTGCTGCCTTTAAACTATAGCCTTTGGTGATCATTTGGGGAAAAAAGGTTTATATATGTTTAATTTTAAGTAATGGACTAGATTTTTCATTCTTATTATTGTGCAATGCAGTAATTTAAATATGGGGTAGATTTACCTCATGTCAGCTGCCTTTATTTTACAAAATGGATAAATTATTAAATGAGTAGAGGTTGTTTGACAATCAGTTTTCCAGTACTACACAAAAGAAAGACCTTTGACATTCAACTGTCTTTTGAAAAGATTAAGGCCCAAATCAATTAAGCCTCCATGATATAGTTCAGACATGCCACACGTGGCAATTTATTGCTCCCACTCTCTCGTTCTCTCTCTCTCCCTCTTTTCAGGTGACTCTTGGTATCTCCATAATCATATCACCTGGAGAACAGATTGTTACTCATGCTGAATTCCTCTGGTATTTATCTTTTCTGGGTTCTAAAACCTTGTTAGCTAAAACAGGCTTTACCAAAATATCAGATATACAAAGTCAACAAATTTCATTCCGTTTTTTTGTTTTTTTTTTTTTTACTAAACCCAAGAATATTATCTACTAATGATTGATAAAGAATAGTTTTCTGCTTTTGAAATCTGCAAGAAGTTTTTAGTATGTTCCCAGTGCCAAAGTAGAGAAATCTTGTATTGAAGATCTCATCACCCTTTATGCAAGCCAGGTGTATTTCAATGCCTTTCTATTTTGTTCCCCAGTACCATATAGTATCTGTGTAATTAATAATACTTTGGGCTCTGTCAAAATGAAATCACTTTTATTCTCCTCAAGAATAGAATCATTTGTTAACTATGTGTGATCTCCAAATACATTTTTCTTTACTAATGTCATTGGTAACTATACCTTCTGAAATATTAATCCATCTATTCAAAGTCATAAAGACTGGTTAATTTATTTTTTCATCTGTCTAAACATTGTGAAAAGTACTCAGATTGATTTGGGGGTCATGTGACAAATGCATCTGGGTGCTATTTCTGAGAATTGTACTTCATAAAGCAAATTAAATAAACAAAAAATAAGGAAAGATATACAAACTGTATACAATTGTGTGAAGTGACAGAAGGTAATTGTCTGAGACGAAAGAAAAGAGACTTTGATAAAGACTGGAAGTATACACTAAGGAAAGCTTTGTTGATAGTGAATCTTATACAAAAGATAAGATTTAGAGTGAAAGGAAAAAAGGGAGGCAATTTTAGGTGAGGATGTAATGAAAACTATTTGAATATAAAGAATTCACTTTAAAAACTGGAAACTGAAAGACTTCTGGGAATATCTAGAAAACTAAAATAAATCATTTGGATAGATTCTGTATTAGCATAGTCCCAAAAGTTAGAATAGGAAGAAACATTTAAATGCATTATTTTAACTACTAATTTTTCTTAAGCAAGAAATTGCTATCGGTAGAGAATACAACTAAGAGTGTTTATAAGATCACCCTGTGATTGAAAAGAGGCAAGCAGGTCAGATATTGTGCTATTTAGGAATATCAAGAATGTGTTTTAAAAAATTGAAATTAGAGGCCATAGAGGTGGTGCTAGAAGTAAGGCATCTGCCTTGCAAATGCTAGCCTCAGACAGACCGAGGTTTGATCCCCCGGTGTCTCATATATTCCCCTCAAAACCAGGGGCAGTTTCTGAGTGCATAGCCAGGAGTAACCCCTGAGTGTCAAACGAGTGTGGTCCAGAAAAAAAAAAATGAAATTAGGGAGCAGGAGCGATAGCACAGTGATAAGGCATTTGCCTTGCACATGGTTGACCCAGGACGGACCTGGGTTCAATCCCTGCTTCCCATATGGTGCCCTGGCACCAGGAGCGATTTCTGAGGTCTTAGCCAGGAGTAACCCCTGAGCATCACCAGATGTGGCCCAACCCCCCCAAATATATATATATGTATATATATGCACATATATATACATATATATATATTGAAATTAGGATACAGATGCAAATGAAGATTAATGATGTCAAAAGAATATAAGGATGAAGGTTATGGAAAATGTACTGGATATATTGAATTAGAGTAAATGAAAAATTAATAAATGTTGCTCTCGCTTTATGGTAGCTCACCAACGAAAGTTTTTTCAGGAAAGAAACGGAAAAGGAAGGAAGAAACAATAAATATTATTTTAACATATAAACAAGTTACTTACAACTATAACTTGATAATAATATTGCCATACCTGTTCTCAACTTCATATTATACAATATTATAAAAAATAATATATAGATAAATAATAAAATATCTCATCCTAATATTATAAAATATTTATTTCAACATTATTCTTTTCTGCTTAACTACAGTCTCAGAGTCCTAACACTTAATTCTGAGCATTAATTCCAAATGAGTCAGAATTAATATTCACAGAGACATATGTATAAACAATATTATCACATATCTAATTATAAAAGATCTGTGACTTGAACCACACATTAAAATGTTAGTGTATATTATATCATGAATAATATTCAAGAAGAGATAAATGAAAGCTCAGAAAAACATCCATATGCACACACCAACCACAATGACAAATTCCTAACAGACCCAATATATTTAAAGATTGGAAGAAATCATTCCATTGACTTAAGTCAGTGAATGAAATTTCCAGATCTTTAAAAATTAAATTCAACAGCAATTGATAAATGAATGAGAAACAACTCTTTCTCCCCTACCCCCACACATAACACCATTAAAAAAATTACTATTGGAGGGGGATGCAGTTTAGATTTCCAGGTGACTTTAAGTAGCAAGCAGCTGGAGAAGGACCTAAAGCCAGAGAAAAAGGTGAGTGGAGAAAAAAACAAGTGGAAGGAAGCTTCAGCATTCATCTGAAGAAGAGGAGACTTTAAGGGAACTTAATAATAGCTTTCAAGTGTCTCAAAGAGTCTAGTTATTCTAGAGGGAATGCTGACCAGCTGTTCTCCATTTTTATTCGGGGCAGAACAAAAGGAAAGGCATAAACTGCAGGATGAAGGATTTAATTTAGACATAGAAAGAGTGGCTTGATAATAAGTGTTACTAGATGTTGGGATAGGGAGGCCTGTTTTGGCAGAGCTTGCAGACAGATAAGAGAACTCACAAGCAGACCCTTAGAACCCACTGAGGTGTACACTCTATGAAGGCGGTGGTTTAGACTTACTGAGCTGCCTTGTCTCCCAGCCCCAGTACCTAAGATTGCACCCCCATCCACCAAAGTCAGTTAAAGCCATTCCCAGGAACAAAGAAAGAGAGAGGGCTGCTCCCTAGCGTGCAAACTTTCAACCATGTTTAACAAGGTGCCAGGAAAAACAAGCAGTCTAAGCATGGATTCCCTAGCCTCCTGCCTTGTTAAATGCACTTTATGGTTTATACAAAAATGCTCTGTCTTAATTTGCTTCTTTCCTATAAATGAAACGGAGTACATTTAGTATTCCTAAGGGACTGTTACATTGGCCAAGTTTTTGCTTCCTATGGATTTAAAACATGCCACACAGTCGTACCCACATTGAGAATCTCTGATCAGGGAGAAGGGGAGCTGTGACCCTGGTAACTGAACTGTGTTACAATTGGTGACAGAAACCCCATATTTTGTTTTCTTTTTACTCCTTTTCCTTTTGCTACCCTTTCTTATCAATATAGATGTATGGGAATAGTAATACATGGATTGACTGTGGAATATGCGAATTTGCATTCATTTTTACTAACTTTCCACTCAGCAACCACATTGCTAAAATTCTATAGTAACATTTTAAAGTAAGACCCTAACATGCTTCGATATTTATTAGTATCATGCCTGACATTAATCACAATTAATGTTTGTCAAATAAATGAGAGGTTATGTTTTTCACTTCCACTCACCTCATATGAAAGGTCATCTAGTGGACAAGCATGTAAACAATTTTGTTCTCTGCTCCTAAAATTAGTCATCAACCTTACTCTGAGCTTTTCTTCTCTCATCTATGAAGAATCAGACATCCTCCAAGGGAGACCTAACAACTCACATATGTTTTGCAGAGCTGACCATGCATTTACTCCTTTGTAATCAGTGACATGGACCCCCTGTTCTCCATATTCTTGAACTATATATAGTACGCTTTGGACATAGAGTATCCTATGAGTAAATTTTAGATTAAAATAAGCAAAATACAGAAAATTCAGAGAATAAAACGTAAAGACTATCAGCATGGACCTAGAACTACTTTGCCTTATTTAATCCCAACTTTGCCATTTGCTTACTGTGAAAACATATCTATAAAATAACTTGTGCCTCAATTTCTCTTTCTATTAGAAGGAGCTTAGCATGAACTTTACAATAGTACCTTCCTCATGAGGATTCACTATGATAAAAATTTCAAGGTTTTTAATGTCTATAAAGTGTCTGGAAAGTGTTAAGTACCATAGAAATAAACTATGATTCAAAAATGCAATTATTTTTGTTATACCTCTGACTTAGAGCTGGTTAAAATATTCAACAGTTCTACTTGATATTTTCTCACGTTCTTTCCTCAGTCCAGCAGAAAGACAATGCATATGGTCATAGTAAGGCTCAAATAACATAAACACTAAAACTGTTTTGGAAGCTATTCTGGAAGCAAGGACAGAAAGGTGAACAATTGTCCTTTATTGAGCACAATGAAATGGATGCACCAAATCTACAACTTTATCATCACTGAATATCTATGGTCCTAGATAAAATTATAGACAGTACCTTTCATTTACCAAGATAGAGGGGTTATGCTATCTTCAGTAAGGATTAGTAAAGATTTTAGTAGTATACTTAAAAGACAAGTTCAACAGTAACAACAGCAAAATCAAGCTGAGTGTTAAAATTCAGACTTGATTTTGAGATATATAATGCAGTAATGATAAATGCCATACTTACTTCCATTCACTCCTCTGTGGGTCTCTGATTCTCTTTATCATTAATATTTTTCTCAATAGTCTTAAAATTATTGCAGTACAATTCAATGAAGACATTAGACTTCAACTGGAATTAGAAAAGAAAATAAAAAATGAAGGATTCAGAACTTGGTTTCTAACCTCATAATGTGATATAGTAGAGTGTCTCAAATACCAAAATCCATTTTATTTATTTTCAAGGAATAATAACCACTTTGACCATCTGAACAGCTAGGAGAGTCTGAATCTTCCTAAATTATTTCCTTCACATTAAGAAATATTTCCTTTAGATAAAAATACACTTTTCAGATGTAAATTCCATACTTCAAATATGTTCATTCAATTTATGACATGTTCTGACTATGTAGGTATGGTAATAAATTATAAAAATTTCAGAAATGTAGATATCAAGTCTAGTCCTCAGAGAACTTACAAAGAAAGTTGTGCAAATAATATTTAAACAAATTTAAAAAAATTTTAAATAATACCAAATACTAGTTACAGTAAATGTTAAATTTTGTGGTTCAGGCTGAAACTTTTAAGTGATAGTGTTTTATATGAACTAAAATATTAAGAAAAGAAACATTAGTCACCAGGCATAAAGTGTTCATTACAAAATGCTTGATGAATTGATGAAAAAGAAAAGTATAAGAGAAATGTCCAATTAAATGTCCAATTAATCTATCCATTGTACAAGGGATAGATCTGATAATTTCTATAATGAGCTAATAACAATGATGTCTTATTATTAGATAACTTCTGCCTCTGAGAAAAAAAATAAAGACTAAGAGACCCTAAGATCGTACATTCAAATTTTTTTCCCCAACAGTACAGAAAACAACTACTTGCCACAAACATTCATGACAAAATCTTATAAGGAATGGGAGCAAAAGAAATAAAATAAATAAAATAAAATAATAAATATATATATTACATAAATATATATATATAAGGTCAACCAACCACTCTGGTTGTACAAACTCAACTCTCTTTTAAAGTATTGCTTCAAGAGAAAAGGTTAAATGAGGTTTGAGTGCAGTGTAATAAACCTTCACTGTTCATAAAACTCTGAGTGATAAATGTATGTATGGTTACTGTATAAAAATATTGGGGTCGAATGCCAAAGATCTCAGAGGTTAGGGTTTTTTTGCATGGATAGGTGAAGGACCCCAAATAATCAAATCTTAAGAAAATGGCAGCTTGTCAGTCAGAGACACAATCTGCTCCAGATCACCAGAGAAGCCCATTCTGAAACTCCACTCAGTCAAACATTATAAACAGTCCAGCTGTGATATACAGCATACTGTGGCATGTAATTTGTTTGGTTCCAAGAGACTAAAACAAGGGTTTGGAAGGTTCACTGCATTGTAAAGGAGATATGCCTGACTGTAGGTTTTCACATTTGTAAATACAAAATGACCAATTCTTCAATAGTAAAACATCCAAGAAAGAGGTGGGAGACAGCAACTCACGGAATAGTGAGAAGGAATGATTTCAACTCATACGCAACACATGCCAGAGTAGACACAGAAAGAAAGGAGGACCTGTGGCAAAAGGTTTTGCTTTTGAGCTTTAGCTTGTAGCATTATTTGTGTTATGTTTTTAAATTGTAAAACTTCAACTCCTACAAATAGCATGAGACTCATCACTTTTGCATAACAGAGAACCTATTTTCACTACAGATTCAACCTAGGACTTGTCCTTCCTAAACAGAGGCTTGGAACACAGAAGTCTATCCTTTCACCATGGGGTCTAGCACACAATCTACGAGGGTAAGAAAAGCCAAAAGCTATAAACAAAGAGAAAGAGTGGGGGAAACAAAGGAAATCAAGTAATTTCACAGAATTTGTGAAGCATATATAATAAAAAAGCAAATATTTAAAACTCTATAAATATGTACTTTTATTTTAACATCCATGGAGTAGCATTGAGTTACTTCATTTCAGAATTCCTGTATTTAGTAGTAAAAAAATTCAGAAAAGAAGTAAAAAAAAATTGGCTTCTATTTTTTTTTAGCAATTATTATGAAGTGAGCATTGGGTCAAGCATTTTATGACATCATCCACACTTAGTCTCCACAACAGATTTATTATGAGGATCTGACCTTATTTCTCAAAGAGGAAAACAGACTCACATAAATTTAATATATTGCCCATGTATACATAATTAGTAATTAGTAAGCAACATAGTGAGATTCCACAGAATGCTATCTGACACCAAACCCCATTTTCCTCTTACATTTCTACCTCTAGAGCAAAGTAGTTGTATTGATCTCTATTAACATAACCATTATTTTCAGTCTGGCATAAAATATGAAACATTAGCAGGACTGGAGTGACAAAAGAGGAGAAATCGCAATCATAATAAAAACTATAGAAAACACTTTAGTTTTATCTGGCTATGGTTTTCATTAATTCCATGGAGATACGTTTGAAAGTAAATACCATAACTTTATATATTAATTATAGTTTTCTGTATAGATTTATTCTTACATTTACTACATACTCAACAAAATGCGCTTCAGAATTTCTATATTCATCCCCAATTTTTATTTTTATTGTCTTTATAAAGTTCCGCAAACATCTTGGATATTATTATATAGAGGAACATATATAAAAGTGAACTTCAAACTCACTCTGTAAAATCAAACTTCATGGACTTAAAGTAAGTTGGTCCAGACAACAGCACACTTTATACATTGATTTACATTTTAAGTTTATTTCCTTACTAGTTGGCAAGAAAACAAGCACAAAATTTTCTAAATCTATTTGTGCCTATCCACCATATTAAAGATACAATTTGAAAAGTTTTGCCTTCCTCATTTAAGTGCATGATATATATGGAATTGATGTTCTTACACAGTATGTTTTAAGTCTTATACTTATTTTTCCTCATATATACAAGTGAACCAGACAATTATTTTCTCTATGTTACTGTAGTGGAAAATTTTGTTGAATGATTATAAGTATAATGTATTATGATATGAAATACTATTAGTTGAACATAATGATTTTCTTGGCTATTCATTTCTTGTAAATTTACATAAAAATTTTTTAGAGATACAACATCAGTTTTCATTAAAAACATGTTTAAATTTTCATTAGAATTTTTGGCCACACACAGAAATACTCAGGGCTTAAATCTGAAATACTTCTGGCTTAAATCGCAGGAATCATTTCTAATAGAGCTTTGGAGAACATGTGGAATTCCAGGTATTGAACCCAGGTGAGTGACAAGTACAAGACAAATGCCTTATTGGCTGCATTATAACTCTGACCCCCCCAAAATGTGTTGAAATCTTATTAAAATAACACTGAATCTAGAGGCTAATCTGGAAAAATCCAAGTCCTTAATAATGTTTATTCATCTAAAAATATTTTACTTAATTTCTTAATCATATTTTTGATTTTCTTCAGAGAAGTCTTAGAAGTATTTCATTTGACTCATTGCTATTTATTTATTATTATTTGATATCTAGGTATCATTCTTTAAATTTAATTTATAATAATTCATTCTTTTTTGTTATGGAATTTCACAATTTAAGGTTCTTCACAAGAAATTTTAACCTCACTGATCATAGCATCTGACTCTAACAGTTTTGTACAGTAACCAGACAGAACATTGATCATTCAGAACTTTATGATCTGTGAAGGTTTATTATTATAACATATTTGAAACCCAATTGATTTTTGCTACATTCACTTATTAATTCTAATAAGCTATCTTCAGTTTCCTTGAATTTTATATAAAAAATCATACTATCTATGAATAATGGTAAATTTACTTTTTAATTATTGTCTTTTCTTTCTTGTTCTGTTGCTTCTCTAGTACAATAGAGAGAACTAGTGAAAGTAAATGTCATTGTTTTATTTTTGAATCTTACAATTTTACCATTTAATACAGAAATTGTAGATGTTTATGGATTCCTAGAAAATTTTGTTTTATCATCACAGAAAACTGGTGTCTTTCTTCTAATGCTATTTGTACATTTATCAAAGTAATTTTTGTCATTTATTTTCTTAATGAATTAATTAACTTACATGGATTCATTTCTTTATTTGCTTTTTGTTCGGGAATTTTTTTTTCTTATAGAGGCCCACATCCATCTGGCCTCTTACAAACAAACATGTACTCTGCTTTTGGTCAAAATGTCTTTCTTGTTTTTGGGTTTTTTTTTAATAATATCTTTATTTAAGCACTATGATTCCAAACATGTTTTTAGGTAGGTTTTAGTCATAAAAAAGAACACCCTCCTCACAAGGCAACATTCCTACCACCAATGCCCCCCATCTTCCTCATCCCCCACTCTCTGCCTGTTTTTGAGACAGACATTCTCCTGCTCTTACTAATTAATAATGTCTCCATTGCTAAGCCAATATTTTCTTTCTTGATAGTCTGTGATATATTTATAGTCATATATATTTGTTCAATTCAAGCTGTTAATGTTTTAAGTTTTGCATCAATGCTGTGGCACACACTAAATTTCCTTACATTTTATGAATCCATTGTATAGACCCAATACAACTATTTATCTACTCATCTACTTATGGATTCAATAATATTACCTTTTAAAGAGCAGACATTTGTAGTTTTGCTAAGTCCAGTTTATCAGCTTATTTGTTTCTTATCAAGTACTCTAATAGTTTTTTTAAACAATATCACAAAGATTTTTTGAGAAATTCCATATTTCAGTTACACATTATAAAATTGCAATAAATAGGATCCTGGAGGCAGGCTCTTCTCAGGTATGGGGTTAGGGGACACCCCAGACCGCAGGCATTTTCCCTAGCTTGGGGGGTGCTGGGAGGCTTGGCAGGCCTCCAGCCGTTCCCCTATTTCCCCCTGGACTCTAGGCCTGGCATGAGTGCCACCTCGGGTGGCCTGCTGTGGGTTCCAGATGGACTCTATTAGGGGGCTCTAGGCTTCCCTTCTCCCTACTCTAGGGAGGAGGAGCAGGGGGAGGGCAGAGAGATAGCTGGCTTTAGGTGCTTTGAGGCCGGCTCTTCTCAGGTATGGGGTTAGGGCACACCCCAGACAGCGGGCATTTTCCCTAGCTTGGGGGGTGCTGGGAGGTTTGGCAGGCCTCCAGCCGTTCCCCTATTTCCTCCCCTACTCCAGGTCTTCCCTGGTAGCCGGCCCTGGTTGCCGGCCCAGGTGGACTCTATCGTGATCCTCAGGCTTTCCCCCTTTCTCTCCCAACACTAAGTGGGGGACACATGGGATGGATGGCGGGCTGATGGAGCACTGGTGATATGTCGGGACATTATGTCGTGACATTCACTGGTATTTTTTTTCTCATTGGTCTCCATTTCAAAAACCGCACACGGGCGCACCATATATATTTAAAATGAAATGGGAGGATGGACTTTTAGTTTGGGAAGAGACCATTTCGAGTGGGGTTATGATATATTTTCAAAATAAAAATGAGAGGATGGACTCTCAGGCTGGGAAGAGGCCAATACTCTTTATTTACTTGTTTACACTCAATGGCCTCTTTACCTTTTCCTTCTTTTATTGTGTAACTGTGGTTGCTACCATACTAGGTTTCTGATTAGTCTCTATAAACGGTGACAATTGAGTCTACTGTCTTAAGCTAGATTGTTTATTTTCCCCACTTTTCATCTTTTCTCCTCTTTGTGAACTGTTCAATAAGGTATTTTGGTGAAAGAGTCCCTCTCCATCTTTCCTTCCCTTTGTTTTTTGTTAAATAAGAAAGTTTGTAGAAGTGTCCCTCCATTTAATGTTTATATAAGACCAAGTCAGTTGCATTGTTGAACTTGTTTTAGCATCCCCATAGGCACCAATCTTGCCATGTGATACTGTTCTTCCTTTGCATAGGCACATTAAAATGGGAAATTATATACAAACATGTTCTTATAGAGATGGGAACACACAAATTTTCTTAAACAGTGACAATTGTGGCCACTGTCTTAAGTTAGATTGTTTATTTTCCCCACTTTCTATCTTTTTTTCTCTTTGTGAACTGTTCAATAAGGAATGTTGGTGAAAGAGTCCCTCAGTTTAATGCTTATGTTTGAACCAGGTCACGGGGATCGTTGAACTTGTTCCTGCAGCCCCCTTATGCATTGATACCGCCAGGTGGCATTATTCCTTGTTTGCATAGGCACATTAAAATGGAAAATACTATACATACAAATAAATTCATATCTGTTACAAATGGCTGTAGCGTCTCTATACAGCAATATAGCTTCGTGGGTTTCAAGACTTGTCCACGGGAGAGAGTGAGACACGAGGAGACTGAAAAACGGAATATTAATGTAGAATGAAAAATGAATTACCACACGCAATGCATGGGGATCCACATCAAATGAAGCGAGGACAAATGTATTGATTCAGCTGAGACTTATAAAGCAACTTCTGGAATGCAGAGTAACATTTTTGGGAATAATAGAGGCAGATTCTGGATGGAGGAGAAGCTAGTCAAATTCTGTATATTAAAAGAATCAGGTACTGAGGATGGAAAGGAATTTTGTATTTGTTTTGTGTAAGGAAGAGAGAGCTATGCAATTACCTAGAAAGGTGAGAGATTCCTTGAGTAAGTTAGCAATTATCAGGGAAGAGGAAAGATGTTTTTAGAGTTTTGGGTAGAAAACTGAGAATTGCTTTTATCCTGAGCTTTGAATTATTGAGGAAAACATCCTTGGCGCCAAGATATCACAAGTCAGAGAAATTGGTCAGTGGGGGAGCCTGGTACTGTCTTCCTTTATCTGAGGGAGAAAGTTTACTGAGGCCTGATTTTCTTAAAGGGAAAGAGTGAAATATCACGGTCGCCTATGAAATTCTATTCAGATAATCCAGGCAAAGAGGTCAGCTGATTTGTGACTACTCAAGCAGGCTTTTCTAACAAATACAATTTCTTCTCAGGAGTGCAATTCACCTTTTGGTTTTGCACTTCCTGAGTGGTCCGTGTCACATATCTAATAGAGATAGGAACACACAAATCTAGTGGTGCAATGGAACCTTACACCCTGAACATTGACATGATGATTTGGCACAGGCCTCAGAGGTTTGGGCATTTTCCAGTCACCCCCAAACCAGGGAAGCCATCTATGAAACATCCAAAGTAGTCTATGAAATCACCTGGAAGCAATCCTATACCAGGGAAGACCCTACTGCTGCTCTGACATCAATTTACTCAAAAGTCTTCCCTTAACACTGAGAAGATTTAAACAACAACAACAATGTGCATACTGGGCAGGGCTTTCTGCATTGCCCTTTAATTTTGAGTTGAAATTAGATGCCGCTCCGCACCATCCTGACTTCAACGTAGGATATACAGAATCCAGGACCTTCAATACAGAAACAGGATACCAACAGCAGAGAATGTGAAAAATATTACTGTATGGGCACTACAGACAATGACCAGAAGTGGACAAACTAGCTTGCCTGGAGCCTAGAAATGGTCTTATGTCAGGAAACTTCAGGGGTAAGGTCTCCTTTTATTTAGGTCAAAAGTTTTTCCTTTCCATGACCCCCATACTTTGGTGGGTCCATGCAAACGATAATTGCCACTCTAACATTGTTTATACAGTACTCCTTTGACTCTAAACCTTTAAGAAACCACTAGTAAAAATATCTGGAACTTCAAGAAAATGGTTTACATTAGTGTTAACATATATGCTTTTAGTTAAACTAGCATTCTGGGGAATAAAGGAGGGAGAAAGGGATATATGCTTGGGAGCAGGGATGAAGGGAGGACAACACTGGAGGTGATGGATATTCCCCTGATTCTATGCTAATATGTACCTAAAATACTACTGTGAAAGATATGCAAACCATTATGATAAAAAAATTTGTGTTTTATTTAGAAATTTTCTTTAAAATACATGTATTATTATATTATATTAACTATATTTTATGTTATGTTATTATTTTATGTTATGTCAGTTTACCTCAATATGTTAATCAATTTTGTCTCTTGAATAAATTCTTACAATAAAAAGATTTAAATATATATATAAAATAAAATTGGAATAAATATTTAAATATATGTCATTGAATAAAGATAAAATATCTTTACTCCTAACCCACATAGAAATATTACAGTTCTCTTGATCTCCTTTTCCATGAAATTGCCTTTGAAATTTTGTTATAAATTAGTTGCCCGTGTATATGTAGGTCTGCTTCTAGATGACCATGTGCCACTTTCATTAATCTATTTATAAAATAGAAATCAGCAAATAATAGCCCACGTGTCAAATCTAGTTGATCATTTTTTAATGTATAGTCACAAGCAACAGATTACATTTTTGTTTTAAAATGATTGGGGGGGGGGTGATGGTGGAACCTGCTTAAAGTTCCTCGTATTGCACTGTCCCACTGGGATCTATCTTGAGCAATTCCTAGAAATGATCCTTGAGCAGGACATGCAACTTTTAGGTGATTATTGTCGGAAACATCAACTTTTTTTTCATCTTCTGAATTTTTTGAGAACTGATAGCAGAGTTTTCCTGACATAAAGTCCTAGCCCCTATATATACATCTTCCCCCACCAAAGAAAAATAAATTTGTTGATTAATGGAGCTTGCTTGCAAACTTCTAGTGTTTTCTTTAAATATTATCAACCTCAAAAGCCAAAGTAAAAGGAATAATAAATTTTCTACAACCAGATATTAAATACCACAGCTTGACTATACACATACTGTTTAAAATGTAGTCGGTCCCCTTTCCTAATGTGCCAAATTACTTCTTTCGATGGCAAATTATGAATCTCACTCAATGTGTTTCCTAGCATATCGCCTGGGATACTCATTTCATGGTTAATGAAGACATTCCTCCCTTCAGCCAAACACCATTTAGTATACAATTTTTATATCTTATATCAATAAATTATGATTATAATGGCAATCATTGTCTTCAAAATAGGTAATTGTCATGAGCAAGGGCTTGTTCTCTGTGGGTGATCACTGGCCACCTTCTGTTTCACCTCTGCTGTCAAGCAGCAGTGAAGGTATAAAAGGTACCTGACATTTCTGGATGCTCTGTATAAATCCTCTAAATCTCTTCTGAAATTCATTTCTCATCTAATCACTGCAACTGAACAAATATATGCTTGAAGAAAAGGACCTCTGTCCTGTGTGAGCCAGTGAATGGCCAGGTCGGGATTTGGCTAAGTGATGTCTAAACCCGTTTGGAAAACTCCAGGCTTGCTCTTTTGCCACAAAGGTGACTCTCACTGAAGGTTATTTGGATGTTTGGATCAATTGTTCTACTCACTCAGTTTCATAGTATTATTCATAATCAGACCTCCTAAAGCAACCCTTCTTCTTCCTAATTGGGGAGTTTCAATATTTCAAGACTATTTGTTTGAAGATTCTATTTTCCTCTTAGCCATAGCCAGAACAAGTGATATATATCAGTTGATATATAAGATATAAGATATATATATATATATCTTCAGGTTAGTAATAGAATTTTGGTAATATTTGTTTTATAATCAACAGTAAATCCCTTGGGTCAGATTTGTACTTTCTGGTGGGTTAGATTTGTAACATTCACATCAAATTTTAGTTTCAGGTAATTGGAATCTTGAGGCAATAGTATCTGAAAGAAATCGAAAGTTTTGCAATTGCACCTAATTCCTGCTGCAATTTTAGCAAATTAAAAAGTAATATGAAATAAAAAAGGGTTAGTATATTGTTAACCTGCTTTGCTTAGATGCTACATTTAATTAAAAAGCAATTATCACCCACAAGAAGGACTATAAAAAGCATACTATAATAAATAAAAAATATAATAC
>PVKC010006761.1:0-30570 GCA_004027635.1 Crocidura indochinensis | reverse complement strand
CATTTTTCTTGATGCCAGACACCCTGAGCATATGTCTAGACAACTGAGTAAATCACACAAGTCACTACTTACTGGTCCAATACGTATCACTAATTCTTAGTATTGAATAATCTTGGCATTAGCCCCTGGTTCTAAACTTTCCATGGTTCACCAATTTTTGGATCTTTCTCATTTGCTGCTTCATTCAGAGTTACAAAAAGTCTATATTTTTTTCTGAGATCCAAATAAACCTCCTAAAATGTTTGTTATTGTGAATTATTGTCATGGGAGAGCCAAAGAGTAAAAATATTTATTATTATATTAATGGTTTCCATGGAATGAAAACTACTTGATACTATGCAGTATGTATTATAGAAAATGCTAGTCTCTGTTGTGAAAAATCCTTAATTTTGTTTATAGCAGGCCATTGTTTCCATAATCTTCTCTTAGAAATCTTAGATTAAGACAAAATTGTGTATTTTAAAGTTAGCAAATAATGAGCACATTCTTCTGATATAAGGTCTCAGCCTATATCTTATTTTTATTTGTCTTTGTATATGTATATAATATGTAAAAGTAAATAGTAGATTCATTAACTATGTCAGACATTCTGTACACATGATTCTTACTATCACTGTTCTTGGCAAAGACATATTTACCCCCACCTCATAAAAAAAAAAGTAAATGAATTTAGGTAGAAGTATTGTAGCGCTGCTGTTTAGATATCCTAATTTGCTTTTGTTCTTTTACAATGATTCGCTGGAGGTATTCTCTTTATTTACTTGAGGCTATACGGCATAAAAAGGCATTATTTAATTAAATGTAGTTCAATATTAAAGTTTACTCTAGTGCTAGAACATTAAAAGTATCAAAACATAATAACAAAAGTCTGAATTAAGAGCTCACTTTCTTTTTTTTTTCCATTTCCTTCCCATATTTCCTCTTTTCTTTCATCTGGTTTACATATTTTCCTTTTCTATTTTTCAGTCAATCTCCATATAACCAATTGCATTTGTATATAAGGAGTGTGATGAAAATTATTTTTCTTCTCTTATTTTACTCAACTTATTTATTTGCTTGCATGACTGCCTTCTCCCATGAAAAATACATTAGAATTTTAGGATAAAATTAAAAAAATATATTTTATATACTTGAATGGAATGATTTCCATGTTTTTTTACTATTCAGAACACATTTAGTCATGACAGTAGTATTTAATGTATCGCCATATCATTCTCAACTCTTGAAGGGGCACACTCTATATATTTAAAATTAGAACCAGGAGAAAATGGAAAGATTGATGGACATTTACCAGTTAATGCCAGCAACTTTTTGCCCACATGTGTATTTTTCATTTTATTTTTTGTGTAACGTTCTGAAAGGTTCTCACAGTTTAGCAATCACTCCTAGTTGTGCTCAACTTTGTTGTACAGACCCAACTGCTTAGAGCTTGGCCTGGTCATAAAGTATTACTCTGGAACTGTAATACTCTCACAGACCTAGTCCATATGTTGCTGTGCAGTGTCAGGGATCAAATTCAGGGTATTGAATCTGAGATGCATCACTATAGACAACCAAGCACTATCCACCTAACGATTTTTTTTTCATTTTTCTCTCCAAAACCGGGTTCTTTCTCACTTTAAGGCTGACAGATGGCTGGAATTGCAGAATTCTGCTTCTTTTTGAGCTAATTATTCCTTACTATTTGAAAATAACTTTTTTGTTTTTGTTTTTGTTTTAGTTTTTGGGTCACACCGGCAGCGCTCAGGAGTTACTCCTGGCTCCAAGCTCAGAAATCGCTCCTGGCAGGCTCGGGGGACATATGAGATGCTGGGATTCGAACCTCCTGTATGCAAGGCAGATGCCTTACCTCCATGCTATCTCTCCAGCCCCTTTTGTTGAGAATAACTTTTATTAAAATGACGTTCTATTATTTCTTTAGTTAAGTAAGTGAACAAACTTTCCTGGAGATAGTAGATTTATGGATAGTGTTTGGAAAGCTTTAAAAGAGAATATTCTCAAATATCTGCCCAGTATGATATTTTGTAAGCTTGTACAAATATAATTGTAGGAATGATATAGGAATGTTCTAAACATATCATTTAAAATTATTTATCTTGTATCTGAGTATCTCTATCCTTTAATGCACCTTTCTACTCATAAACCTGAATGAAACTTAACCCTTAAAGAAATTTTATGTCACATTGAATTGCTAATTGTATCTTTATTTTCATGAAATATGACTTACATATTTTATATAATGATGGTCTGTCTTTGCAAATTTTTGATTAGTGAATTTATTTTAATTTTTCATATATGTATTTTTGAAATATGGAATATAAAGTACAATACATATAATTTGCTAATTATATGCATTAATTAATTTTTGCCTTCAATTTTGGCAACAGAAGACTATACATACATCCTCTGTAGGGAAAACACAACTTTCTGTTTTAAGTTCTTGTCTTCATGTGATCAGTTACATTTACATAAATGTTCATATTGGAATTAATATTAGTGATCAAAGATACAATCATTACATAGTGTTTAATCTAAAAATTTAGCTATTTACAATGTCATAAAAATTAATATAATACAGACCAGTGGCACTTAATAAAATGGCAGTTCCTAACTTTTTTTTTATATTTTTGTAACAATTTCAAGAAAGCTTATTCTTCTACCTAGACAATACAAAACATTTGGCATTAATACACTTCCTCTTGTCTTTTTTTTTCTTTCATGTCATTATATTCAAAACAGTACACCTACACGCACACAAACCCTCATGTGGATACACACATATACTGTGCTTCTTTCTCAAATTTGCTTCAAAATAATTCTGAATACTTGAGTATCTGCACCAAAGTCATGTAGAGTGCTGTTAAAAAGCCAAATTAAATTATATGTTCTCAGATTGTCAGAGAACAAGAAGTGCCGATAGAAAAAAATGTTTTCCTCCATTGACACAAATACCATGCCTCAGTGAAATGAATTCAATGTTTGTTCTATTAGAGATGACAAAGACAGTTTTTGAATGTGCAGATTTTATTTTTCTACCAAGATAAATATTTTCTTTAATTTAAAATATATGTTATTTTCTGGCACTGTCAATGCATTTCTTAGTGGACTCAGTCTAAAATAGTACGCTGATGAAAAAGTGCTTCAATTTGGTTTTGAGAAAGAAATGTTAAAACACTTGGAATTACTTTATTGACTTTGAAAATGTATACCTCAAATATTTGAATTCTTTCAAATTGTCCATTTTAGTATTTTCCTTACCTTATAATTATGTAGTACAGTTATAGATATCATACAGATATGTCATATATATCATATGTATATCATGATAAATTTCTTTCCAAAACATTAGTAGTAGTAGTAGTCAACATCTTTTCATATATTTCTTTATTTCAAAATTCCATACCACCTGATAGTGCTCTGGGATACTCCTGAGTCTATACTCAGGTATCATTCCTAGTGGAACTCAGGAGGCCAGATGTAGTGCTGGGGATCAAACCTAGGTTCACTGTGTATTGGTACTATAGCTCTACTATCTCTCTAGCCAATAATCAAATATTTCTTTTAGAATACTCAACAATATTCTTCATCTCAAATTCTGCTCAGTGTCATATGGAATTTAACTGTAGTAATGGCTCTTGTTTACTTCCACTCTCATTCTTAAGGTTTTTTTTTTTGCAAAACCCTGGGGCCACTGAGATATGTTAAATCCATATATAGATACTATATATCAAAAAAATACGTAACTTTCTATATTGTATATTAGTATAATATATAAATTATATATCACATAATCATATCATATGTATAAATATATTACATGTTTCATTATAAATATGTTTAAATGTGTAATAAATGTGTAATAATATGTGTAAAATACTACATATATAATATTAGTTTTCAGTCTTCTTGGGATTCTCCTTTTTTTAGGCAATGTCTATGGAGAATAGCATAGAGGAGGTAACACAAAATTATCTAGGATTAACTAGTAAACATTTGGGAGTTTTTTGATAGTTATAACTAAATGATCCCATCCAGAAACAAATTTGTCATAAGTAAAGATAGGCATTTTTTCATGCAGTTTTATTTGTGGGGCTTATGCCTATAGGAGGATAACCACAATTATAGACCATAAAATATCATTACTTTTCTGCACCTGTTTTAACCTAATTAGTAGGAATTAGGCATATACCAGAGAAATAAAGTGCCTAGATATTTAAAATTCTAAGTTTCTTGAGCTCGGTAATAGTACAACAGATATGCTCTTTTACTTGCATGTACCTGATCCTAATTTAATCCCTCACACTGTATGGTATGCTGCTGAGCACAGAATCTAGCCATGAGTACAGAGCCAGGTGAAAGTCCTTAACACCACCACTTGTGGTCCATAAATTAAAAAAAAAAGAAAAAGTGAAAATTGAGTACCAAACTTTACTTGAAAATTGTAGGAGAAAAGCAGAATTTCACTATTGACTAGATAATTATTTAAGGTTTATTGAACATTTTTGTCATCCTTAAGTGATTTTGTTTTTTGCTGAAAGCAAACTCCAAAGAGAACATTTTTGTACTGGAACTACTGCCCCAGTACTTGTGAGAGAAGTGGTGAAATTAATATGATGTACACAAATTAAATATTTTTCTTATAAGCAATATATCTTGGAAAATTATTAGGTTAGAATTTGATGTTAGAAGCTAAGTAAGTTTTTTTTAAATAGCTAAGAAAGTTTTAATTAGAATTATATTAAACCATGGTATTAATATTTTAATTTCATGACTGCATTTTATTAATGTTTATTTTGCCAAGAGATTATACATTTATACTTTTATATTTACTTCTAACTTTATTAATGTTCTGGTTTCTATTTTTATGTCTTTTTTAAATAATTATCTTAATTAAAACTCCGTGATTTCAAATATGATTATAGTTGTATGATTACAGTCATGTAAAGAACACCCCCTCTTCACCAGGGCAACATTCCCACCACCAATTTCCCAGATCTCCCTCCTCTCCATCCCCCACACCTGTACTAAAGACAGGCTTTCCACTTCCCTCATTCATTTACATTTTATGATAGTTTTCAGTGTAGTCATCTCTCCAACTGCACTCATCATTCAATGTGGTAAGCTTCATGTCATGAGCTGCACCTACCAGCCCTCATCTCTCTTCTCTCTGAGATACTCTTAAAAATGTCTTTCATTTTTCTCAAAACCCATAGATGAGTGAAACCATTCTACATCTTTCTCTCTCCCTCTGACTTACTTCACTCAGCATATTAGATTCCATGTACATCCATGTATTGGAAAATTTCATGACTTCATCTCTCCTGACGGCTGCATAGCATTTCACCGTGTATATGTACCAATTTCTCCCACTGAGTGGGGAAATTATTCACCCAATACTCATCAGATAAAGTATTATTATCCAAAAATTTACAAGGTACTGACAGAACTATACAAGAAAAAAAAACATCTAACCCCATCCAAAAATGGGGAGAAGAAATGAACAGACACTTTGTAAAAGAAGAAAAGCAAATGGACAAAAGGCACATGAAAAGATGCTCAACATCACTAATTGTCAGGGAGATGCAAATCAAAACTACTATGAGGTACCACCTCACTACACTGAGATTGGAACACATCACAAAAAGGAAAACAAGCAGTGCTAGTGGGGATGTGAAGAGAAAGGAACTTTTTCACTGCTGGTGGGAATGCCGTCTAGTACATCCTTTATGGAAAGCAATATGGACATTCCTTCACAAACTGGAAAGTGAGCTTCCATATGATACAGCTATACCACACCTTGGAATATACCCAAAGAACACAAAAATAAAATACAAAAATCCCTTCCTTAAACCTATATTCATTGCCGCTCTATTTACAATAGCCAGACTCTGGAAACAACCAAGATGCCTTTCAACAGATAAGTGGCTAAAGAAACTGTGGTACATATACATAATGGAATACTATTTCTATGTTTTTAACTATAACTTTAAAATTTGTTTCTTCAATAAGTGAGAGAAGTGCAAGGCCTGTCTCAAATACAGGCTGGCGGGGGGAAGATGGAAAATGGTGGGTATGGGTAGTGGAATGTTGCACTGAAGAAAGTGTTCTTTATATAACTTATTCCCAACTATAATTATGTCTGTAAGCAAGGTGCTTAAATAAAAATATTATTAAAAATAAAAATAACTTAAAAATTTGTTTCTAAAAGAGATATTTAACTATATTTAAGTGGAACAATATTTTTAATTATTATCTTATTAGTTTATTTATCTAAAGTTATCATATGTCATATAATTTATTTATTTGTTTTCCAGACATTATTGTCTTTTTCATTCCTATATAAATACTATATATACAATTACAATATTACCAAAATAAAATTAACTATTTTAATTCTACTGTTCGGTTATCCTTCAGATCAAATTTGATTAATAGTGGTACTTTTTTTGGTTTTGTTTTGTTTTTGGACCACACCCGGCCATGCTCAGGGGTTACTCCTGGATGTCTGCTTAGAAATAGCTCCTGGCAGGCAGGGGGGTCCATATGGGACACCGGGATTTAACCAACCACCTTTGGTCCTGGATTGGCTGCTTGCAAGGCAAACGCCGTTGTGCTATCTCTCCAGAATAGTGGTACATTTTTCAGACCAGTTATAAGTAAAATTTAGACATAAAATTTCTGATTATTCTTGGTTAGATTAATATTTTTATTTTAAGTAAAATTATTTATCTGAATATTCATAATTATTGCCGTCATATAGCTCATAATTGTCCGAGATTATTTTTTCCGAAATTAATTTTTAACATTCTGATGCTTATATACTTACTGTTCCTTATCTTACCACTTTTTCACTTCTTATTTTTGATGTTTTTTAATAAAATTAAAAAATAACTTTTTATTAATCTCCCATATATTTGCTACACCTTTATTTATTTTTATATATTTTCAATTTTTTCACTTTTATATTACACTAATATTTCTTGTTTCTAATATAAATGTTTTAAAAGCTTTTTTCTTTTCATTTGTTCAGTGCTTGAGTTCAGATTTTTCTCGTCTACTGGTTCAAAGGAGGCTAATCCTTCAATTTGTCAGTAAGTTATGACTAGCTCAATAACTTATTCAATAATCTAGTTATAGTTTTGTATCTGCTTCCCTTCCTTTTGTACTTTTTAACTGGAATTGCATTTTCGGCATTATGTGATATTTTGCCCCAGGAAAAATGAATTTGGCAGATAAACTAACATAGTTTCATATTTGATCCATCTTATTATCTTCTTTTCTTTCTCCTTTTTATTTAATTCTTGTTTTAAAACTAAATATTTTAATTATTTTTCATAATATTCTCATATTTTGATAAAATTATTTCCCTTTATGTTCTCAATTTTAAATAAATCTATTTTATTTATGTGGTCATCATATTTTTAATATATACTGCCAGTGTTTTAGATAGTTCTGTTTGTAATGCTATTAATAGTGTTCATGATAATTTGTAATCATGTAGGTATAATCAGATATAATCTTATATCTGATATTTAGTTGAAAGTGTGTGTGTGTGTGTGTGTGTGTGTGTGTGTGTGTGTCCATATTGACTTATGGAACATTCCTGTTCCCTGAGTTCAGTGATAAGTCCTGGGGGGCTAGTTCTGAAGATCATATGTGCTTCCAGGGATTGAACTATGGTTAGCATCGTGCTTGGCAGGAAGTTTATCCTTATACTATCTCTCAGTCAATATCTGATATTTTAACATGTTTACAAAGATTTGGGAGAATAAATCTATCCAGGAAATGTTTTGTGGATTTATTATTTTGTTGTTGTTTTGTTCTCTGAAACTAGAAAAAAATTATGAACCAAATTCCCAATTTCTTAGAGCAAAATTTCTCTGAGAGAAAGAGAGTGAGAAAGTATCCTGGATGTTATTTGCCTCTTAAGGTCTTGCTTTCTGTCTTTAGAGCCATTATAAAAAAAGTTAAGGCTGCCAGCAAACAAGCCTATGGCTTAATAAGATCAGGACCAATAAACTAGGGGTTTCCATTTTCCTTTTAACATACCATCCTCATTTCTAGTTTATTCTCTTTAGGCCTCTGGTCATTTATAAAATCCTATTGTAAGCTCAGCTACAACTTAAAAAAAAGCTTGTATTTTTATATTTAATTCAGCATGCCTAGGTGTGCTTTGTCAGTTGTTTCTTTCAGTTATTTAGATAACTTTGCTGCTAGAAACAAAAGCCTTTGCTCTGACATGTAAATGTGGTGTTTATAGCTGTGCTAGACTTTAAAAGGTTGAGCCAATTTTTTCTTTTATTATTATGTAGTTTCAAGTCTTAACTTCTTCAAAACTAGCAAGCATGAAAAAAGTTTTAAAAATTAGTAGAAATTTAACACAACAGGAACAGATTATGCTGGTGAAAAACATACATTTTGGAGCAAACCTCCTGGGCTTGATTTCTGACTGTATTACTTCTTTAAATGTGTAAGTATCTACTCCTCTTAGCTAAAAATTCTTATCAGCAAAGTGGGCACATGAATGTCAGCAGGTAGTTCTGTGGAAGGCCGTGATATTGAAAAAAATGAGTAAAACAGTGCTAGTATGTCAAAATGATCTGTGAATAGTCTATTATTAATGATATTTATTGTCTGCTTCAATGCAGTTCTAAATTATTTAACCAATATAACAAAGATGTTCTTGATAATTTTTAACCTGAATTTAACTCACTTCCTTTATAAGCAATTCAAGACATAGCTTACATTGTCTTATGATGACAATAGTTTAAATGAACTGGTTCCTTTTTGTCTTTTCATTATCCAGGTAAATTTTGTGATTCTAGAAATAGGCATGCAGAAAGCGAAATGTTCAAGAGATTTCTCTACAAACAACACTTAGAAACAATTATAGCCTCATATATTTTGCATTGGCTAATTAATTTGCAATATACAAACAAGTAAAGTGTTATTACATGGTGTATAAAATGTGGAAAAGCAGGTAAAGATAGGATATCAATTTGAGGTACACAATTGTTTGTTCTTGTTTACTAAATACTTTTTTATTGGTAAAAATTGAAGTAGTTTGGCCAGAGAGAAAATTTTATTTCCTATAGTTAGTGGCTAAATTTGGCAAATAACAAGTGTGTCTTTCGTTATTAGTTGTTCACTAGAAAACTAATAAAACTATTCTTATTTCTTAACATATAAATCTGTGTCTTGTATCATTTAGAAAATTAGGTGTTGTAATAATCATTATGTGGTTATTAGGTGTTGCCATCATCTACTTAATCAGAATCAGAAAAACACCTAAAAACTTAGAAATAATTATAATACTCAACAAAAATGAAAAATCACTGCACATGTATGTGGTGACCTAGTTATTTTTTAACACTTTCTTTGGGGGGGGTGTTTATTTTGTTACTTTGCACCATAAGACCTTACTCTTGGCTCTGTTCTTAGAATTAACTCTTGACAGTGCTTGGAGGACATAAATGTTGGCAAAGATTGAATCCGATTGATTTGCTTAAGTCAAGATCTGTAACAGCTGTACTATCTCTTCTACCCCCTTAAATTATTTATATTTTTAGTCTGTTACTGAAAAGTTTTATGTGGCTTATTAACTACATGTAACATATTAGAAACAAAATTTTATAGTTATTCCAAAATAGTCCCCAATACATTTGGTGTGGTGGATTAACTCTGCGGCACTCAGGAGCTACTCCTGGCTCTCTGCTCAGAAATCACTGCTGACAATTCTCACGGGGTTTTATGGAATGCTGTAGATGAAACCTGGGTTGGCCAAGTGTAAGGCATATGCAATCCCTGCTGTGCTATTACTCTCACCCCAAAATATTTATTATAAATTAAAATACATTTAGCAACCGTGGGTCAAAATAATAATAGATCCAGTAGGGTGCTGCTTTGCATGCAGTTGATACAGGTTCAACATGGCATTCCATCCCTGAGCACCTCAAGAGTAATTTCTGAATACAGAGTCAGGATCAAATCTTAAGTATTGCCCAAAATAAAACAAAACAAAAATAAGTACATTTACTATTTTTAAATCTAACCCATCTTCCAAAATATTTGCCTGTAATAAAATAATCTGTTTTCAAATTTATGCTGAAGTCTGTTCACTGGTAGCTGGAATACAGTATGTGTATTCTAAATGCTTTTATAAAAATGTTTACTTTTAAAATAGAATTTTGATATTATTATCAGTTGTATATGTTTGCACAGAGAATATCAATGCTATTCTTAAACATATAATTTTAACTTCCACTATATTTCAGTAACATTTTGTGTTGAGTATGTTATATTCACAGTTCTATTATAAAGAAAGTGATTTTTAGTAACTAAACCTATCACTCAGTACTTTATACATGATTTCAGGAAGGCTAGCTTTTATTAACATTATTACTTACTAGATATTATCTTTATATTATGGCTAAATTAGCAGTGGCTCTGGGGAGTTATATTACTTGAAAATATGTTTTCTAGAACACAGAAGGCCCAATTCAGACAAATACGGAAGTCAATACTATTAAGCAATCGATCAATATATATATTAGATATATATATATATTTACTAGAATATGTGGAAAAATAATTAAATCCTCATTAAGATATAATATATTTATCGTGACATTATGGGGGAAAATTTTGGAATAATTTTTGCATGAAACACTAATGGCAAATAGAAGTTTAAATCATTGGGCCTTAAATTAAAAAAACAAGTGCAATAATTAAATGCATCTCTATAAGAGAAAATCAAATTAAGCATGATTAAACAAAAGAAACACCTATGCCCTTGAAATTCTAGAGAATATTATGTAAATTATGAATATTCACACAATACTTAGCACCCACAATCATTTCAATTTGGCACCCATGAATTCTAGGATGCAGTCCTCATCACAAAGCTTGAAGGCAGCAGCTATTAATTCAAGCATGATGATGTAAAATTAGTTAAAGTAGGAAAAAAAATGAAAACTAAATAGTGACGATTGCTCACTGAAATTTTTATCAAATGATCTTCAGTTAATATGTTATTGAGAAACTAACCACCACTTACTACTTTTCTAATAAATTGTGTGTTCAGTTAAAAATTGTAGTGTTCTATTGCTATAGCAGAAAATGAGAAAATAATACCCACTCTGGTATAATCAAATTTCTTTACTAAATGAGTCAGACTAGAATACAGCAATGTCTCTCTACTAAATACTTATTAAGTATTAAGCAAATAGGAAATAGAACCACTGATTGATTTTAGCCACAGCAAGTTTTTCATATTAAACTCCTGATTTCCTCTTATATTTTGGCTATATTACTGGTTTTCAATGTTTAAATAAGTTGTTGGTGAAATGCATGGAATATGTTACTGCCTCCAATTATTTTTACTTGGTTTTATGGTACATTAAGTTTTAGAAGTTATTTTCCTTTGTTTTTAACTTCTTCCCTGCACTCAAAAATTAATGGTGGTGCTTATAGGACTATGTGGGATGCTGAAGATCAAGCCAACCTCACATTTACAGACACTGATTGAGATGCCAGACCAATTAGGCCCTAAGCTATGCTTTAACTATGCCTTAAGGTCCTATATGCATTGCCGGAAGTCAGGCTGGTGTGGGGAAATAGAGCCTACCAACGTTCCCAGAACAAAAGAGACACCAGGGAGAAACAAAAACTGATACTGATAGATGCCTATGGTGCCCCCATAAGCGCTTAACCTACGTCTGCTCCTCCACATCTGGGCCTGGTGGACATGACTTGTCTAAGGTGGCCTTGCTCTATTTGAATTATGTTACTTGTGTTATGCGAAATGTGTATCCTTTGCTACCCATTTCTTGAGGCTAAATGAATAACGTGCATGGTGTCAGTGACTATAAAAACTATGGATCCCAGCTCAGGCCCAAACCTACATTTGGCAGATCAGGAGAGGTTGGACCCCATCATGCGGGCTTAATAAAACCTGTTTTGTGTCTTGCATTGTCTCTTTGGCCTATCAATGGGTTGTCAGCACTAACCTAACACTGCATGCAAGGCAAATGCTCTACCACTGTGCCATCACTCAGAACCCTAGACTATTTTCTATTTTGGATTTAACTATTTATTTATTTATTTTAATTTTACCCTCACCCCAACTTTGTACCTTTCCTAAGAACATAGGGTGGAAAGTTGCTTGTCTTTTTTAATTTTAATTTTGTAAATAACATCTATAGTTAAGCATCATTGTTACAAACAAGTATGTAGTCATAAAAAGTACACTTTAAAGTCCATGGGCAAAAGATTATTCAGAATACAATTCTTATTTTTTGTTTTTGTTTTGTAATTACAATGTTGTTCATGATTGAGTTTTGGTCACGCAATTCACAATGCCCTTCACCATAACACATTTCTTGTCACCAGTGTCCCATTTCCCTCCCATAACCCCCTGCCCTCTAGGGTGGACATTTCTTTCTCTCTTTTTTCTCTCTCTTCCATCTCTCCCTCTCCTTCTTTCAATCCACCAGTCTCCCTTTTTCTTTTTATTTAGACACTGTGCTTTGTAAATTGTTACTAAATGGGTATCATGTATATCCCGTTTCTCTGTTCTAGTTTTTGTTTAGTTTTGTTTTTTGGGTCACACCCGGCAGTGCTCAGGGGTTACTCCTGGCTCCATGCTCAGAAATTGCTCCTGGCAGGCACGGGGGACCATATGGGCCACCGGGATTCGAACTGATGACCTTTTGCGTGAAAGGTAAAGGCCCTACCTCCATGCTATCTCCCAGGCCCCCCATTTCTCTGTTCTTAGGGATCATTCTGAACAGAGCTCAGCAGACCATATGTGATTATATAGATTGAACCACAATAAGCTGTATCTGTACATCAATGGGAAATACTTGGGCCTATTTCTGCATTAAACTTTAAATTATATATGAATATCTTTTGGAATATACTTCATAAGATATCTTTAACATTAAATCTCAATTGCATTTGAAATTCACAGCTCTTTATTATGAAACTCACTAAAAATTTATTTTTTTAATTTAAGGCCATGGCATTCTGGACTTTGGGTTTCTCTTTATATGTAGACTAGTCATAGTCATAACATATGTGTTACACACACACACACACACACACACACACATATATATATATACACACACAAATATATGTATATATTTGGTGGTGACTCTCTTCAGGAAAAAAAACAGATCACTGCATGTCCAGTGCAGAAGTTTGTCTGGATTGGTATATGTTTGTTTTTTTGTTATGATTTATTGGGGAGGTCATACTAGACACTGCTCAGACTTTACACCTGGCTCTGTGTTCAGGGCTCATTCCTGGAAGTACTAGGGGAGCATATGAGATGCTACGGATTGAACCCAAATCGAGTGCTTTTAAGGCAAACACACTACCTGCTGTGCTATTGCTCTGACCCAAGGATCAAGCTAATTAAATTGTGTTTGAAAATAATACATATGGGGTTGAAGATATTGTACAGGGAGAAGTCATTTGATTGGCACATGGCTCTCCTAGTATGATCGCAGTATTGAATCAGTATCGGCAATTGAAGAAAATAAAAATATGCTGCTGTACCTCAAGATGTGAATCCAAAGAGAGCATTAATGTTCCAGAAATTTCACTGTAAGTACATAGAGACATTGACATTATAATGGAAAAAACCCAATGACAAAAGTTTTGCAAGAAAAAGGGTATTCATTCAGAATCTTTTTATTGAAATATTGCAAAAAGTATTTAAGCAACTCTAAAATACAAAAGTACAATGCATATGAAAAACTGAAATGGCTATTCTTTCAGAGAATTCATTTGCATTAAAAACAGCTTAGTTGGATTGCATAAGAGTTTCCATGTTATTAAAAAATGGAAATTTTACTGTATCTTTGTAAAATTGTTCTTGTGAACAGTGCTGTATAACCTGGAGTACTTCCCATGTCCAGGCCTTGAATAATGCAAGACCACATACAAGCATAGAGCCAGCAAGTAGGCCAACAGTTCTAGGAGTGGCGTCCTTTTCCCCTACTCCTCTATGTACTGCTTGTGTGGTCTCTATAAAAATAATTGTTGGGCCTTTAGCGGTGGCAAAAGGGGTAAGGCATCTGCCTTGCTGTGCTAGCCTAGGATAGACGGCGGTTCTATCCCTCGGAGTCCCATATGGTCCCCCAAGTCAGGAATGATTTCTGAGCGCAAAGCCAGGAGTGATTTCCGAGCACATAGCCATGAGTAACCCCTGATGTGTGGTCCAAAAACCAAAGAAAAAAACTGTTATTCAATTTTGCAATTGTCACTATTAGAGTATTGCTCTCAGCATCAATATATCTGAGTAGTCTAGGAGAATATTGAGCTGACTCAGCAATCACTCAGGTCAAGAGAGTTAAATCCTTTTACAAGATGCAGTATTATCATCCAATTTGTTCTAGAACATTTTTAAATATATTTAGTAAAAACAGTTCAAAGCTAACAATTTGGTATTGAAATAAGAATTTAATAAAAGCATATATAATGATTTTAAGGAATACCTGGTATATATTGAGAGAAAATAAGTTCTCTACAGTGAAACATTTTAAATTCATGCAATCTAAATTCTTCTCAAGTGAACAGTAAAGAAAGTGCTTCTATGTGCATACACATGTTTAAACTTCAAGCATTCATTTAAATATCTATAATATATATATATACTTTGTATACTTATATATCTATATGCATATCGATAGAAGCATAATACATAAGTATGTGTGAATGTATCATATAAATAAGTAAGAAATAATATAAAATGAATATATTACTTAAAATAAATATATAGAATTTATAGATAAATTCAATGCTTGTTGTTTCTCATCAGTTTAAAAATACCAATAAATATATAACCTATAAGAATTAAACTTGGCTCATGGACTTCATTTGTCTTATAATACATAGAAGGAAAACATGAAAAATTAAAAGTGCAATCATAAACTAAATCATAGACTGTAGAGAATACTTAATGATGGCAGAAGTAACAAAACAGAGTAAAGAAAATTAGACATAAGAATAAACTGGACATTCTTGGGAAGTTTATTTTAAAACAAGACAAAAAATTTGAGGTAGACTCCAGACTTAGAGCTTGATGCACATGACTTACAAATAAGAGACAATGAAGATTCACCCAAAATATCAGCTTTGTTTATGGCAAAAGATGTGAGGCTTAAATTCTGGATTTAAATTAAAGGCTTGTTCAGTGATTTGTTAGAAATATTCAGTGAAAAACAGAGAACCATCTCAAATAGTTCATGAAAACTAAGATTTTCCATTACATTGAAAAGAATGGACACTGGTGAAATTGGTTTGGGAGAGAACAGCAGTCATTTGTTCAATATTAAATGGATAAAATTTTAGATGCCTATTAAATGTCCAACTGAAACATCAATAAGATAGGTTTAAGGTTTCTAGTGTTTCAGAACAACTGGAGAATTTATATTTTAAATTTGCTAGAAACCAAAGAGGCTTAAAACTAAAGGTAGCTGTGCACAAAGAATGAGAATAATATTCATGTACCAAGCCCTAATTTACAATTAGGAGAAATTCAAGAAAGAGAATGTGAAAAGGGAGAATTGAAAAAAAACAGCATGGAAGTAAACAGAAAATTTTCAATAATAAATGTTGGAGTTATGGGACTTTGGTTATTTGTAATGTGAGTATAAAGGACTTAAAACATCAACATGTACTTTTGTTAGCATTTTTTGATTAAAAAATATTTTATTGGGATTGCTCAGAAAAACCCAGGTCTAGCAAAGGATCAATCATCACTGAACCTTTAGGCCATTGAACTGACCACCAAGTGGGTGGAAATTTTCTGGAAGGGTAATCAGTGCTTCTTGAGCAATCTTTGTATATGTTTGTATGTGTAAATAAATACATATACATATATTCATGCATATATTTAAATAAATTTAATTTTTACTTTAGGGATTAAATATGAGTAGTAAAACAATTTGAAATATGTTGGAAACTGAAAAAAATTATATATTAAAAATGTAAAATCTTAAAAAGTATATATTAAAAATCCTTGATTTGATATGCAGAATTTTTTGCAATTTTAATCTAAAAATAATTATTAAAATTTAATCACAGGGCTGGGTGGTGGCGCTGGAGGTAAGGTGCCTGCCTTGCCTGTGCTAGCCTTGGACGGATCGTGGTTCGATCCCCCAGTGTCCCATATGGTCCCCCAAGCCAGGAGTGACTTCTGAGTGCATAACCAGGATTAACCCCTGAGCATCACTGGGTGTGGCCCAAAAACCAAAATAAATAAATAAATAAATTTAATCACCAGCAAGACCAAGAATGATAAAAGATTTTCTATTATATTTGATTAAATGTTAGTAAGTACACTTACAAAGTATATTTATAGGCTCTATGCTTTCTATACTAAGTACTTATTCTACAGTTGTTTATTGAAAGCAGTCATAAGTAATATGTAAGCCATTAAGCTAGCTTAGTTCCAATATAACTGTATTTACAGTCAAAAAGGTTTTTGAGCATTATCTGGCCAGTAGTTTATGTTACCAACTAGGAATGGCTTACTGCGTTGTACAGACAAATGAGAATACAATGGCAAAAGTTTTTGATTAAGTACAGGTTTCCTATACTGAAGTATACTTGCAAGGAAACAGAGCTAAAACTAGTCTGTCTCCCTATTTTAGGCATTGAGGTGTGAGTGACGATAAGAAAGAGGGAAAATATGAGGAAAGATTGACCTGGATAAACTTCTCTGGTCTCATAAACCAGTGTTATAAAATGAAATAGCTGTGAAGGTCAGATTTCTTTTTAGAGACTCCACAGAAAAAATTCTACAAGTTTCATTTGCTGACTTTGGGGCGTACAAATGGTTCCCATAGTACTCAAGGTCATATAAGACCAGTGTTCAACACAAATATTAGTCTAGTTTCACTTCCTATGAAACAACTAAATCTTCAGTTAGGAAATTCCACCAGAGAAGAGAACCACCACAAAAACCTGAAATGTGATCCTCCTAGACCCTGTTTTATTCACTTCATACTTATTTTTCCAACGCTCAACTATATAAAACAGTAGCCTTTCATTTTAACTACAAAAAATATAAAAAAGTCAAATCTTTGTTTTTTGTAGATCTCAAATATGTTTCTCTGAAATAAGACATTTTACCTTATTTGTCTGTAGTTTTTATTCATAATGAATTTGAAAGTATTTCTTTTGACAACCATTCTTGGCAAGGTTGTAAAAAAGGAAATACTTGTACACTGTCAATGGAAATGCAAATTACTCCTATAATATTCTTGTAAAAATATCAAATAATAAAATACCACAGAACAATATCGGTGTTTGAGCCCCCATCCTATTTCTAAGAATGTATCCCAAATATTTGAAATCTGGATATCAAAGAGAAATCTTCATTCCCATGCTCACTGCACCTATGAGTAAGTGACCAAGATATAGAAACAACCTCATTTCATTGACAAATGAGTGCATAATGAAAATGCATTTTATATATAATGAAAGTGCAATATATATGTATACAATAGAAACCTATTAAACTTTAGCAAATTATAGAATACTAGCATATGCAAAAACATGAATAGGCATGTAAAATTAGCCAGATACAAAGAGACAAATATATATAATTTTATGTGCATGTCAAATCAAAAATATTCAAAATGATGAAGGCAGACAAAGAGCAACATTGGGTAGGGTAAGATGGGGTGGAATATGATGATAGTGGTCTGAGTGCAAGATTACAGGCAGTTATTATCTCACCAGCCCCTATGATAATTATATAAGATCTGAAAAATCTGTGAAGCATAGGACTTCTAATTAGCTATTTTTCATGACACACTAATTGAATACATAAAAACTTAAAGTTTAGGAGCTGTAGAGATAGCCTGGTGGTAGGGCGTTTGCCTTGTACGTAACTGAATCAAGCAAAGGTGGTTCGGATCTCAGCATCCCATATAATCCCTGTGCCTGCCAGGTGTGACTTCTGAGCCCAGAGCCAGGAGTAACTACTGAATGCCATTGGGTGTTACCCACCTCCTCCCAAAAAAACAACCTTAAAGTTTAAATATTAAACTATCATCACCAAAAAATAAAAATGTAATGGGTGATAGAAATTTTTTGTATTTAGCAGATTTATATGTGGTATTGGCAATGATTTTGTTAACTATAAGTTCATACATATTCAAATATATCAAGTTATATAAATTAAGTACCTATAGTTAAATTTAAATAAATACAATTTATAAATAAAATAAAATATACTTAAATATAAATAAATTAAATATATAAAATTAAAATAAGTTTAGATTAAAACATTTGTTAAAGACAATATTATTACAAGACTGTTCCTGCCTTTATATCTTCTTACTTAAAAGATGAATTTTGTCACTATAATTTATCCATACAAATAATCTAATGTTTGCAATGTGTTCAATGATAAGTAGATTTCTAAAATAATGATATTTGTTGTTATATATCATGACAGTTAATCATACAAAATCCATATATCTATACAAAAAACCATTCCCAAGGTTAATAAAATATTGATTAGAAAAAAATAATTTAGAACAAATGAGAAACAAGACAAACTGCAGCAATGTTTTTATATTCTTTAATTGTTGTTTGTTTGGTGGCAATTTGCTAATTGAAAGACACAGTTGAGTACCCCAAAATACCTGGATTTCCATGTATGGAATTCTTTCATATTAAATACCTCTTATTCTGTCATATTCTTTTAAATCAATGAAAAAAATCACTAAAAACAATTTGGCATTGCCAGTCTCTATTGTATTCATTTGGAAAGATATCAAAACACAATATAAAAGAATTATTTTTAAAAAATAAACTTTTTTCTTTATTTAAACATCTTCATTACAAATATGATTGTGATTAGGTTTCAGTCATATAATGAACACCCCCCTTCACCAGTGCAACATTTCCACCACCAATGACCCAAATCTCCCTCCATCCCACTCCACCCCTACCTGTACTCTAGACAGGCTTTCCAGATCCATCATTCATTCACATGATTATGGTAGCTGTCAATGTAGTTATTTCTAAAATAAGAGAATTCTTAATGAAATTTCCGATGGTTCAGGGGAGCATAGAACAACAAAAGTTCATCTTAATGCTGCTTTTTGTCTTCTAGCAAAGGTAAAAAAAAAAAAAAAGTAAAAAACTGCAAAAAAATTCACTTAAATGGTACAAAGAATAGTTTTACTTCAGAAAAGAAGTTAAGAATGGAATTCATAGACTTAAATATTGGGAAAATAGATTAGAAACAGAGCAAATAGAAATCTACAGGAAGCATCTTACTTTCATCTTTTTCCTTTTTGTCTTCACTTATAAATTAAACACTCCCTTTGTTGCAGTTAGCTGTGGAGATTAATTATTTGATATGTAATCACCATTGTGAATGTGTTTAATGGAACCTTCTCATGAATTAAATGCAACCTCCTTCAAACACAGTCAAAATGTAGTTTTCCAGTACAAGTGAATATGTTTTTACACACAGAATAATAGTCTTGCACCTTCTTTTATGCTTTTATTCCACCTTATATTAAATCTTATTAGACTAATGACTTTCCTGTCTCTATAATATTACAGTGAAATAGGTTTATATTACTAGTGATTTTTCTGTATCCTGTCCCCTGCATTGGACTCAGATCTACTTTTAAATCTTGGGGTGTATCTGTATTGTGAATTGGGGGGGACAAAAAAATCTTGGGGTGTAATAGAAAAATATAGGTGAGAAGCCTCTTACATAGCCTTTCCCCAAGGGCTTCTTAAGTCTGGTACACAGATTATCCTGGAGAATTAGAAATATCTAATGTTTTCACCTAGTGCCATACAAGAATTCCTAACATTTCTTACCAAATTGTATAGTTCCAAACTGGGAAAAAACTTTGACATGACTCATTTGTTGTATCTCTCAGATTCATCTGAGATTCATTCACCTTAGATTCTTTGGGAAAAATTAATCCTAGCAAAGTTACTCTCACATTTTCAAGATACTAAAAGTGTATTAATGTGCTATAGAGATGATACTGGCTTAGGATGTATTGCTTGCATGCAGTTAGCACTTGGTATCCTGAATGGCTCTGAGAACCTTAGGGTGTGGTCATTATCATTCTCAGCAACACATCCTCCTCACCTAGTGTATTGACCTTCCAGTCTGGTTTACCAGTAATTGCCTGCAGATTTACTGAGCACCATTTACAAGACTTTCAACAAAAGTTATTCAAAGATAAGTGATTCAAGTGGTAATTAAATCTAAACCACAATTTATTGACACTTCTAAGTGAAAAATGTGTTGCTAGATATTTGAAGGCAATCCCTCTAGGAGGCACATAAAAATGATCCTTGTTTTATTCATATAATTATTTCATACTGTAAAAATCCGTTCCCAGGAGAGGTTCGCAGATGGAGGTAGGGAGGATGAGGTCTCTCCCCTCCAGCTCAGAAATCGTGTCTACCACCCAGTAACCAGCGGTTCTGAGGTGAATCGGCGGGTAAACAGCTCACGGAGAGTCAGACTTGTGGAAATATCAGCTTTATTCGGTGGAAAGAACTGAGGTCCAATGACTCAGCATCAGTTCCAACAAAAAGCCCCTTGCCTTCCACAGACCCTTGTTTTATACCCAAGAATCAGGTACCACCCTAGGGTAGGGGCAGAATGCCAGGTCACACCCTAGGGTAGGGTCAGTAACATACTAATCCCAAGAAATGTTTACATATACAACAATTCTGCCAGGTTACACTCTAGGGTAGGGTTCAATCACTGATCAGGGTAGGGTCAGAGATGTTTATACATAACAATTCCAGATCATAATAAGATTAGAAATGTTTACATACGCAACACATACTACTATAATATCTCTACGCAAATATTAAAATATTTCAATTTAGGGCCCGGGAGATAGCATGGAGGTAAGGCGTTTGCCTTTCATGCAAAAGGTCATCGGTTCGAATCCCGGTGCCCCATATGGTCCCCCGTGCCTGCCAGGAGCAATTTCTGAGCATGGAGCCAGGAGTAACCCCTGAGCACTGCTGGTGTGACCCAAAAACCAAACAAAAAAAATATTTCAATTTAGGCAATCAATATTGAGTATACATTTTAATGTTAATATATATGTAATGTCAGATTTACATTTTTCGCTTCATTCTATCATTGTAGGGTATGTATTGGCATATTTTTCTTGATATAAATATAAACATACCTGCTGTGGTATTTTACATATATGGTATATGTCTAAACATAAGAAAGCACAATTTCTATTTTCTCAATAACATATTTTCAAATTAGTTGACAATCACAAATAATTTGAACAATAGTTATCTCAGACGCATACAACTTTGATTGAAACACTAGCACAGCTTGTCATCAACGATTTCTGAGTACAAAGTCAGGAGTATTTCCTGAACACAGCCGGATGTGGCTAAAAAAAAACATACAGTTTATGACTAAAATATAGAAATGATATAAATACTATGTTCATTTGCGTAATTTACCTTATCATTTCTCATAGGATAATTTTGGCAACATTTTATTGATGTTGCTAATCCTTCATTTTGATATAGCAAAAATATCAAAGGAAAAACAAGAAAATTAATACTACTCCCGGGAGATAGCATGGAGGTAAGACGTTTGCCTTTCATGCAAAAGGTCATCGGTTCGAATCCCGGTGCCCCATATGGTCCCCTGTGCCTGCCAGGAGCAATTTCTGAGCATGGAACCAGGAGTAACCCCTGAGCACTGCCAGGTGTGACCCAAAAACAAAACAAAACAAAAAAAAAAAAAAAAGAAACACAAAAAAATATCCATGCTCATTTGTCATAGATAAGCAAGAACATTACAGTGTATCCTTCTCATTATCATAACAGTTGTTACTATAATATCTGTTTTTTATGCACTGCTTGTTTTATTTTCCAGCAATACTTCAAGTATTAGGAGAGTGACGGGGGCTGAAACTGTTATCCCATTTTTCAACTTGTGAATTAAATTACATTCCATTAGGGATTCATTTGGGGAAATATTCTTTAAAGTATTTAAAATATGCAAATCAATTGCAGTCTGCGCATAATATGTATTGCTACAAATTAGAATAGTTAGCTTCTCAAGTCAAGCCCAAGCACCGAAGGGATTTTTCTATCTTCCAAGGACAGAGTCAGTTCTGCTAAGTATTGTAACTCAGTGACAAGCCATTTATGTTAGATGTACTTGTAATTAATGCTTTCCCAGACTGTGGCATTTCTCCTCAAAGAATGACTCCAAAAGGATAAAGATGGCATTTTTTGCATCTTATGTTAATGTCATGAGTCTCAATGATCAACACATAGCTGAAATAAAATAAAATATAAATGTAAAGTGTTCTTGTAGAAGAATATGCATTAGATTTTACAATAACCTTAGGAGGTTCCAATTTAACTTTTCATCTCACTGCAAGTAAAACAAAATTTAAAATTAAATTTTAAGGTTTGATTTATATTATCATATTTGAATTATATCATTATATGACAAACAATAATATGCGCAATTAGTTTCATGACAGCAGCCTAAGAAAATAGTAAATATTTAGTTTCATTACACATAACTATATGCACCTAGTAACTAGGAAGCATGTTGCAAATTGATATAAAGAAATATTACCTATAATCCACATCTCAAGTAGACTGAATAGTTTATAACTATTATTTTGATGATGATTTTTATTCCAACAATAATTAACACATTCAGAAATAATCCAGACTATTTGTAGTTTATATAAATCTAATATACAAAATGAAAAAAATAATAAAATAGTTTCTGGTTTCTAAAAACAATATGCCATCAAATTTGAATTTTGAATTTCTAAATTTATTGGGGAGCCACACCTGGCGGTGCTCAAGATTACTCCTGGCTCTATTCTCAGATTCCTGGCAGGCTTGGGACACCATATTGGGTGCCAATGATTGAACCTGGGTTGGCAATATATAAAGAAAACACTCTATTCACTACTATACTGCTCAGACCCCTTGGTAAGTTATTAAAAAATATACAACTTAAGCTTTTGCTAGTCTGTTTTAGCTTTTAGTTCCAAGTGTGTTGGCAGTGATATGTGACCTATCTACTCCATTGCATCATGGATAAAACCATGTAATGAATAAATATTTCACTTTGATACAAAAATATTGATTTGTATTTAATGACCTGGACATAATTTCTTGTTAAAATAAACCACAGAGGCTTGCTCTGATAAATTATTATCAATACTTATGCTAAATACTACAAAATGCCATTAAGTCCAAGGGGGGAATTGTCAAACTTCTTCTAACATAACTATTTTTTAAACCAGAAGTTAATCAATAATTTATTAACTCTAATACTAGCACATCTTTGCAATGTCCACTAGAATTACAGTAAAATATAATTTCAACTTTTCTACCTCTAAGTTAAAAATGTCCAATCTCTAACAATTGACCTCTTGCCATTCAGATATTATGATCAAGTTCTAAAACAGCTCTCAATCTTCATTTCAAATCAGGGCCTCTCTTTATATAAAAGACTGTAATTATATTTCAAATTCATTAACATTTCGGTTGATATGTAAAGAGACATATTTACTCATCTAATGATTAGAAGAGTAGTGAAACCGATGCCCCATTCCCCAAGGACATTGGTGAGATGTGGTCTGGAAGCAAAGCCGTCACAGGAAATAATCCACACATGGCTAAGGGGATAAAACAGGTTCAGGAACTCCCACATGCAAGCTTAAGAAACGGATAGTTCAGGTGTATAAAGCCAGAAATGCAACAGAGCTTTTTTCCTAAGACCCAATGTCTTTATGAGGAAGCACTAGAAGACACCCTGGAATGGAGAACAAGTGGTCTAAGGCACCAATCACAAAAAGTGCTTTATCCAAAGGTATTTCTGACAAATGAGTAACAAGCATATACTGAATAGGGTGGGATCCAGCTAATTCAACATTTCCCCCCTAACTGACTTTATAGAAAAATTCATAAGTAAGAGGTTAATACTACGTAATTAGCATTCTAGGTTCAAAGAAAGAGGCAGATAACACTGACTAAAAGATAAAGGATTGGCAATATTTTGCATAGGTACAGAAAAAGTGGGAAAATAGAAAGAAATAAAAATTATTGGCCTTAAAATAGGTGTCCTTATCCACAAAGCTTTCAGCCATAAGACCAACTCCAAACACACTACTTTGTCTAACACCAAAGTCTTTCTTCAAGGTCTCAATAAAGTTCTCTTCAATCACATTTTTCACTGTCAAATTTCAGTAATTGGAGATCTTGGTGTTAGCACCTATCCCGTGTCAAAGTCAGGATTCTTGAGGTGTCTCCCAATTTGATCTGATTATTATGTCTCAAGTCAAAATCTGCCTTCAAACCAAGTCATTTATTTCCAAGTTGTAGTCAGGATAGCTTGTGAGCCCATCCAAGGGCAAGTATGTGCCAAGGCAGTTTCAGGGAAATAAAACATATACAGTAAGTCCAATTTTGGAAATCTTTCACCAAAAATAGAATACTTTAGCTTAATAACAAAAATAGGAAATTATCATCCCTTAGTTTTGCATTTCTACATTTTAAATATTAGGTAGAAAGGGATATGCATTTCCTACTAATAACCACTTAATAAAGTTAATTTTAACAATGGGTAAAATTCAAATAAAGAAGCCACATATTTTTTTTTATTTCCAACTGCAACCCATCCATTAGGAGAAGCTTATCAATGGACCATGAACAAAGGTCCACAAATATAAAGTGTATATAAACATTTATTTGTTTATACAAATAAAAATGAACTTTCCTGCACTGTTAAGAAAAATTGGGGGCCCGGGAGATAGCATGGAGGTAAGGCGTTTGCCTTTCATGCAAAAGATCATCGGTTCAAATCCCGGTGCCCCATATGGTCCCCCGTGCCTGCCAGGAGCAATTTCTAAGCATGGAGCCAGGAGTAACCCCTGAGCACTGCCGGGTGTGACCCAAAAATAAAAAAAAAAAGAAAAAGAAAAATCGATTAGAATATTTTGTCTAAGTTTCAGTACATTTTAAATATTAATATTATACAATTATAGTAACTATATATAAAAGATACAATAATATTAATAGTATTAATAGTATAAATATCAATGATACAATAATGGAAAATTTGGGCCAGAACAATGAATAGTTATTATTTCTCCATTATTTTAGTTTATTATTTTTACAACTTAAGTTTCTATTGATACTTTTTAAATTGTAGTAAAGACAAACTGAAGAGCCAGGTTCAAAAACTAGCACTGTCTTATTTCATAGCACAATAATCTTCAAGTACCTCACACCTGAAGTTCAATCCTTCCAAGAAGACCACACAATGGGAGTTATAATCAAGGTAGTAAACCAATGATATTCAAACTGACTTTATATAGGAACAGGTTTGAATAACAGTGATCGAACAGCCTCTGAACACTGAGATTGAATTTGTGTCTAAACACTGAAAGGTATCTTACCAGGTCAAAATAATTTTAAAAAATTATATTAAGATGAGAAATAAGTCCTTTGCCTTACAAGTTACCATTCTGTGTTCAATGTCTAGAATCCCAAATAGTTTTGTGAGTCTACCAGAAGTGATGTCTTTGTGCAGAGTCAGAAGTAAGCCCTGAGCACCAAGCACATATGGTCCCTAGAGTATGGTCATAATTGATTTTTGATCATGAGTTCACTAAATCCTGAGCACTGCTATAGGTGGCCCTAAAAACAAAAAGACATATTTGTATTATAGAGTATTATAATTGTATAGGTATTTACTATAATGCATTATAGAGAAAAGATATTAGTAATAACCAAAATATGACAAAAGTTTTCTAATGAAAATATTTGCAAGCATTATATACCCTCTCTATATATCAGTATAAAATAAGCATATTAATCACCTAGATATCTTTTTAAAACAGTTTTTGTCTGAACTATAAACTAATATTTTACATATAAAATTATCTCAAAACAATATTAAAGCTACAGACTTGAGCTTCATATTTCAAGATGTGAGGATCTATATTATTTAGAATTATGTTGAAATACCATATTTATTTAGAATTATAGAATTATATTCTGCTACTATATACTGTACTACATTTTCAACAAATATATTTTATATACTAAATTTGAATTATCCATATAATATTATTTTTTACACAATTCAAAAATGTATTTTAATGAACAATTCAAAAACTATTGCCATTTAAATCAAAATAGTTTTATTCCTTCATTTTCTGTTGCTCCTCTATAATACTTTGTACAGGTTGGCCATATTTATCTCTGTTTTAACAAAGCATCATCTTATAAAGTCTTCAGTTATAAATTGATGACATATGTAGTTGAAGAATTGTTAAAATATGGAAAAGTTTAGAGGTTGGGCATGGAATTGGCCAAGTACTGTTGGAAGAGCCAAACTGGATATTTGAATCATGAATATCACATGTGCTAAATATTTAGATTTATCAGCTTTGAAATGAATATATTTTAGATCATTAGATATTTCTATAGAAAAAATTTTTTCAGATATATTTTATTAAAAACTTTTTGAAATGTGTATATAATTATGTCTATGTTAAAAAACATTTAGGCTAATTCCATTTATATGATTGAATTATAATTGGAGATCAGGGACTAATATCAATGCTCAGAGGGCTCTTGAACCATTCCTTGCAATACTAGGCCAACTTGACCAAATGGTCTAATTCAAGGATGAAGATCATTGTACAGCTGGGTCCCTGTGGTTACAGAGATCATCATGGCCACACCAGTCTTCTGTTTACTTTTCTACATTGTTATTATTATCAATACAAATATTAACCTGTTGTATATTTTATAAATTGAAATGATCTCAAAAGTACCAAGAATTATTATAACACATAGTAAAAAAGACAATGAACCTAACTTAAAAAGTGAACAAAATAATTTCATATATTCAATCAAAGAAAATATATATGTGACCAATAAATACTTATGTAAGCATGACTGATAAATACTTAAAAAGTACTTTAAATTCATTGTTATTATAAATATTTGGGTCAGAACATAAGGATACCATTTTATGCATACTCTTATGATTATAATTAGAATGCAAAAATAGCAAGTGTTGTTTAGGATAAGAAAAGTATAAAATGGTACAGCTATTATAGAAAAATTGGCAGATATTCAAAAAATTTTAAATAATTACTATATGGTTCAATAATTTTATTTATATACTCACGATAATTTTAATATATATGGCCATACAAAAACTTACACATATAATAATAGAAACATTATTCCTAAGAGCCAAATAGTAAAGTAATCCATTTGTCCCTCAATTGAATAATGAATAAGCAAAATATAATATCACCTTACAGTAAAATGTTTATAATTTATTAAAAGCACATTAATGTGTACTATAAAAGCATAACTCATAAAAATAAATCTAAAAATGGAGCCAATAGCAAAATATTACACATTGTATAATATCAGGAATATAAAATGTTTAGAATAGGTAATTATGAGATAATAAAAATTGAATTAGTTGTTTCTAGGGGTATAGGGATGGCGAATTGATAACAAGTACTTAATAAGTAGTAGTATATTATAGATATTCTACAGTAAGAAAAATATTTTGATAGTAAAAATGATAATTTTACTGTTGAATATGTTTAAAAATCTTCTGAAATGCTCACTTTAAATGAAAAACTTTTGATGATGCAAATTTTGTTATAATTCAGAAAATAAACAAGAATAATGAAACAGTAAAAATTACAGTGAAACAATCACCTAGATTTTGTCTGCCAGATGTTTTTTCTTTTTCTAATTTGTTCAGAAATAAAATGCTATACTGTCTAGTCTTCTTTTCATTAAGAAGAAATCAGAGTTTATTTAAAAAAAAAACTACTTCTAGTAGTTGGAGTGGCACTTAATAGGTAGCACTTGCCTTGCAAGCAATCAACCTGGGTTCAATTTCCAGTATCCCATATAGTCTTTTGAGCTCCAACAGGAGTAATTGCTGAGAAGAGCCAGAAGTTAAACCTGACAATTATGAGTGTGGCTCCAAAGTAAAAAAAATAAAGAAATGAAAAGAAAGAAAAATGCACTATATATTTTTGTTCATATATTTTAATAATTATTTTAATAAAATAATAAAAGTATGCTCATTAGTAAATATCCTTAAATGTTGGGACTGGAGTGATGCAAGTGGTAAGGCATTTGCCTTCCCTGTGCTAGCCTAGGTTAGGACCGTGGTTCAATCACTCGGTATCCCATATCTTCTCAAGCCAGGATCGACTTCTGAATGCATAGCCAGGAGTAACCCCTGACTGTCACTGAGTGTGGCTGTAAAAACAAAAAAAGAATCCTTACACGTTAATGTATCTTATAAATAGATATTATTTGTCTAACACTATCATTTTAGTTCAATTTTATAATGCTCAAAATGTGATAAAATCTCTCATTTCACCTTTATATTGTTAATGCACATCAAGATAAGCATGTATTCACAATTCTAACTGAATATATATTTTCATTAATTTTGACTATATTACTAAATGATTTACCCTAAAATGTAGTCTGTCTTTGAACTCAAGGATATCTTGTATAATAATATCTTGCTACGAATTAAATCAATACAGGCAATTGACAGGATGTAATCTTGAACATGTTCTTTTCATTTTGTTCTGTTTTGTTTTGTTTTGTTTTCGGAGAGCACAGGTGGCAATACTCAGGAATTAGATTAGATACTCCAGGTTAGGCACTCAAGAATTATTCCTGGAGTGTTCACATACTCTTTACTGCCAGACTGGAACAATGTACTTCAACTTCTATCAGTGACACGCACCATATTTAAACCAGCAGAATCCAAAATAGCATCTAAAGACAAGCAGTAGACCTATAGTTCCTCATCATTCTGTAATTGCAATATATTATCATGCTGAGTTGCAAGCCAACTGTGCCATAATGCTACAATTCCAAGTACAGCATTTTTGATAAGGTGTTATAAGGAATTAAAAGTGTTGGAGCCCTTTCTATTGTAAAATTCTTTCATTTCTCAGAATACTCATAGATAAACTTATCCGGCTATGTATCCAAGCAAAGATGCTCATTATAAAATTGGTTTCATCTATGAGTCAAGGGTTTTCTGCTCAGTCTGTCAGCTCACTTAATCAATATTACTTTCCTTTCACTAACTCCCATTCTTGATTCCATCCTATTCAAAATCAAAAACCTCTGTACTTAAAGATAACCCTCTTACCCTCTTGATCCCCTTTAGACCCGGCTAATGCCTCAGCTTATTTTCCCTGCATCACAACTTCTGCTTCCCCACTTCCTGCTTCATTGATTTTGAAATTCAAATAAATATACATGAAATGCAATTATAGCAGTACGTATCTGAAAGTCAGCCATCCGGATTTTATAATGACTTTCTCAAGATATTTATCTTCTTATTATTCCCTAATTGATGGAGACTTCTTGCTTTTATCTTCTAATTCAATGCCCTTTTGCTGATAGCATTCGGTACTTTTAGAGATGTTCTCAACTTTCGTGACAATATTAATGTCTGACACCATCACCTTTTACCCACTTCCACGTTGCCCAACTAGAAACTTTTTTTCTTTTTTTTTTAAATGATGCTGACTTAATCAGAACAGGTTAGTGTATATCAATGCTGAGTTTTATTATCAAGAGGAATATATTTTTATAATTTTTAATAAGCAACAAGTGCTTCAAGCCTTTCCATAATCTTACCTTCTTTCTATCCTTTTTAAATTGCTCCAGTTTTCAAGAGCTTTTTCTGGAAGTTTTTGTATATGACTGTTTATTGTTTTCTTTCTTTAGGCATTTCAATCGAATTACCTTAATTGTGTTACATCAGGTTATCTACTGACACTTTGCTTCTCTCACAGCACTTATTTTAGGCACATTAGGCTTGTAGATTTGCTATTAAATGTACAAGCTGTTTGCTTGTACTTTTGCTATTCTATTAATGTCATATTCCAATTATTAAAGGTATCAGAATCCTCCACTGACATCCCACCAATGCACAGCCTTAAAGCAAATTTGGAGTTTGGCATTCTCCCCAGGAGAGAATGTTCCTAGTTCAAAGTTCCTAGATTTCTTTTTATCATATTGAAGATTTTGAACCAGATCTGAATTTCATTTTTAGGCTGTAATTCAACCACATGCAACCAGTTAGCCAGATTTTTGTGCTCAAGCATGGCTCAGGTAGCAAGATTAGAAATTCTTACTTAAACCAATTCTGAAAATATTTTATGGTTCCATTAAAATTTTATATTCTTTAATTTCTTTTATTAGTATGTGTGTCTTCATTTTTATACTGTTCAAATACATATATCTCCTATTAATTATTTCTATATATAATACATATACATATTTTTCATACCATAAGATGCACCCTCCCCCCAAGTGCATCTTATAGAGTGAATGCTGCCTGGATCTGAAGCCTGAGTGCAGGGGAGGAGAGCATCTAAAAACTATGTGCATCTTATGGTCAGGTACTTCTTATAGAGTGAAAAATACAGTAGGTATATATATAAAGCTCTAAACTTGGAG
>PVKC010006760.1:0-30601 GCA_004027635.1 Crocidura indochinensis | reverse complement strand
GAATTAAGTCCATTAACATTGAGGGAGATGATTGTTATAGGGTTTGATGTCATCTTTGTAGATAACTTTCCTGTGTTTGTTGGTCTCTCTTGTCTTAGAGTAGACCTGTCAGTTTTTCCTTTAAGCCTGGCTTATCTTCTGTGAAGTTTTTAAGCTGTTGTTTATCCATGAAGCTATGTATACTTCCTTCAAACCTGAATGTCAGTCGGGCTGGGTGCAATATTCTCGGTGAGGCATTCATTTCTTTCAGCTTTGTCACAATATCCCACCACTGTTTTCTGGCCTTGAGAGTTTCTTGTGACATGTCTGCTGTAAGTCTCAGGTGTGCTCCTTTGAATATAATTTCCCTTTTTGATCTTGCTGCATTTAGTATTCTATCTCTATCTGTAGGATTTTTCATTGTAACGGTGATGTGTCTGGGGGTGTTTTTCTTTGGGTCTCTTTTGGCTGGTACTCTTTGGGCATGCAGGATTTGATTGCATGTAGTCATTAACTCTGGTATTGTCTCTTTGATGATGTCTTTGACAGTTGATTCTTCCTGGTGATCTTCTACTTGGGTCTCTGGGACCCCAATGATTATTATGTTGTTTCTTTTGGGTTTATCAAAGACTTCAATTTTCATCTGTTCACATTCCTTGAGTATTTTTTCCATTGCCCGATCGTTTGTCATAAGTTTCTTTTCCCATTTCTTCTGCTGTGTTGAGTTTTTGTGCATCACATCTTCCAGTTCTCCGATTCTCTCTTCAGCTGCTGATACCCTGGTGTCGAGGGCATCCACTGAGGTTTTAAGTTGAGCTACCGTGTTTTTCAGACCTGCTATTTCAGTTTGGAGTTTCCTGAGTTCTGTCTTTGTGTTCTGTTCTGATCGATCTATGCTTTCTTGGAGTTTTACAAACATATTCCATATTTCTATTTTAAGTTCCTTATCTGAGAGGTTAAACAGAGGGTTGTGATTTTTAAGGTCATCCAAACCATCATCCTCATTCTCGGTGCATAGTGTTTGCCTACGAGCTTTTCGAATTGTCACGCCAGTAGTGTGGTTTTCCTGCGTGTTGTGATGGGGTTTATTGATTAGAAAGAGTGTGCGGCCGTGAAGCAAAGCTTCTTCTGGGGCTCCAAGAATTCAGAAAAGACAGCAGCACAGAAAAAGAGTCCCCTCAATCCACAGTTCCCCCAGCAGAGCGCAGTAGGGTGGAGTCTCCCGTAGGAGGAGCAACCAACTCTCCAATTGGGAATCTCCTCAGCCAGCCGGTTCTTACTCACTCTTTAGCCAGCTGGCAGCCCCAGCATGCAGCGACTTCTGGATTCACTTCCCAGGGCTCTGGTCTTTGGGGAGAGCACCAAGAAGTTCCAGCTCCCCTCATGAAGCTCACCACAAAGAGTGATGAATTTAGTTGGAGAAATTACTACATTTGGAACTGTCCTAATAATGATAATGTATGAGGGAAATGGAGAGCCTGTCTAGATTACATGCGGGTGGTGGGTGGGGAAGAGGGAGATGGTGATGGGAACGTTGCACTGGTGATGGGTGGCGTTCTTTACATGACTGAAACCCAAACACAATTATGTATGTAATCATGGTGTTCAAATAAAATATTAAAAAAAGAGTTTACTTTCCTCATCGCTGCAGGAGACAGCTGCTGATCTCTAATTAAAAATACAGATATCGGGGCCCGGGAGATAGCATGGAGGTAAGGTGTTTGCCTTTCATGCAAAAGGTCATCGGTTCGAATCCCGGTGCCCCATATGGTCCCCTGTGCCTGCCAGGAGCAATTTCTGAGCATTGAGCTAGGAGTAACCCCTGAGCACTGCCGGGTTGACCCAAAAACAAACAAACAAACAAACAAACAAAAAACACTTTTCTTTCTCCTTTCCCTTTGTCCTTGCCACCCTCGAAAGAAAACGCAGATACCTAGCCCTGTCTTTCATTTATCCTCAAAATGAGCTTTATGAAATCTATCTAAAGAAGTCGTACATGAAAAAAAAAGAAGTTGTACATGAACCTTGCTTGATGTTTATCATCCTTTTATGGCAGGGGTCTCAAACTCAATTTACCTGGGGGCTGCAGGAGGCAAAGTCATGGTGAGGTAGGGCCGCGTAAGAGATTTTGCTTACCGAATATTTGCAATAAAAAATCTCATTAGTAAGAAAAAAATCGCAAAAAATCACATTAAACATTTGCATACCCCGAACGAAACTGCTCAGGGTATGCGAATGTTTAATGCAATTTTTTCTAACTAATGCGATTTTTATTGAGATTATTCGGTAAGTGAATAATTGCAAATACTGCGATATCTGAAGGCTGGCCATGGGCCACAGAATGTTTTACAGAGGTCTGCAAATGGTCCGCGGGCCATGAGTTTGAGACCCTGTTTTATGGGAAACAAAGCTGATAAACACTAAGTACCTTTAAGAATAAGAGAATTAACCATAGAATGGAATAGCTACAGAAGAAAAGAAAGCTGATTTACTTTAAAAGGGAAGAAGAGTTCAACGAAGTTTGGTGCTTACCCTTGTGATGGAAACAAAACATATTTTCAGGGGATTGTATATATTGTTTTTGTTTCCACAACTGACTGCTCAGGGCTTACTCCTAGTTCTGTGTTCAGGAATCACTCGTAGTGATGTTCAGGTAACCATATAGGGTGCCAGGCATTCAACCCCAGCCAGTTTCATGCAAGGCAGTATCTTATCTCTTGGGCCCCAAAGCAAGGAATTTTAAAAAGGGAATTAGAATTATCTTACCTACACCAAAACATTCTAAGACACATCCGTTGCATGTGAAACTTCAGCATAAAATACACTGAAGATTCTATTTATAAAACCCATACAAACACATAGTACTATATCATTTCTATAAGATCATAAGTCTATAAGTAAGTAGAAAATTCTATAATAACACAAAACATGAAGACTGCTACTTTAAGCAAGTCCAGCAGAATCTTGAGTGAGGAAGGGACTGCGATTAAACTGGGCTTTAGTATTATTTAAAACCCTCAGATATTTTTAAGGAGACGATCTGTATAGTACTATAGGGCCAAAATTAAGTTGAAAATTCATATAACATTTTGTCAGTGCTTTAATATGACCTGGTACCCATCCAACAAATGGCAGCTGCAATTATGAGTTAGGAAAACAAGCATGCACTTTTTAATTTTTATATTTATATAATATTTATAAATATAAAATAATTTTTATATATACAATATATAGTTTTTGGGTTTTGGGGACACACTCAGCAGCACTTAGAGGTTACTGCTGGCCTTGTGCTCAGAAATTACTCCTGGTAGGCTCGGGGGACCATATGGGATGCTGGGATTGAACCCAGGTCCGTCCTGGGTCAGTCACATGCAAGGCAAACGCCCTACCGCTGTGCTATTGCTCCAGCCCCTGATTTTAGTTCTGTAAGGTGCTAAAATACATTTTCAAAAATGTATCTATGCATGTGTGTGCGTGTGTGTTGCAACAAAGACCTGTGTCAGCAGAGAATCGTCATTTCCCCACATGGTAGAAAAGTAAGAAGAGACAGAGATGATAAAAGATTAGGTGTGATGCTATCAGTGAAGCAGACTGCCTCAGAGGCTCTCAAAGAATACATTTTCATTCCAGCCTTACCAAGGTTACATTTCACCTTTGCATCCCTCTTAATGGGCTATTGGGACTGAAAGAGTTTTTAAATATTCCATTCACTGCTCAGAGGAGCCAATATGACATTTCCACAGAAAAGAAACTTACACTATATTACCTCTTAGAAGTATATAAGCTCACGACTGTACAATTTGATAATTGAAGAATCCAATTGGCTCTCTCTCTGAGGCAGGGAAAATGGATTTGAGAGGAGATGGAATTTGGGGAATGACTTTCGGGCACACTGGTCAATAGCTCCAAGAGGCTGATTGATTGTAGGCAGGAATGAGCCAGGAGGAGGGCCTGGCAGTGGATGGGAGAAACAAGCCTTTTGGTTGGTTGCCTCTAGCTGGTCAATTGCACATGTGTGTGAGGACAGCGCCTGTTTCAGTGTTCCTGCTATGTTCCAAATGCTAATGTTCCAAATACTGCCAGTTCCTTTCATTCCAGTTAACATTTGCCAGACTTGACCGTTGCCCCTGATGTATTAGGATAAATTATTAAGTGGCAGATTAAATAATTTGGTGAATGATGATCCAGAAACTGAAATGTGCAAATGATTTTTTCTTTCTCTTAAGTAAATTGAAATTTATAGCTCATTTTTTCAACATCAGTCTTGTTCATCTGCGGTTCAGCTTGCTTTCTTGAGCTAATGAGGAAGAATATACTATCTTATTTACCGTACCATGTAGACCCCCATGAAAAATTGAGAATCTCTATTCCAAACAAAAGCACAGAATTCTCCTTCCCAGCTTGCTTTCCTGCCAAACTGACCATGATTCACACTACTGTTTGGCTGCTCTCTGCATGGGAGATATTGTGTAGGTCATAATAACTGAGCTTTTTTTTCTATGTCAATCAAGGTCTCTGAGACAGTAATGGGAATCTGGAAAACTGGAGGACATGTTCATGGTTCCTTTCCTGTGGATTGAAGATGCCAAATGAACTCACCAAGGGAACTTTTGCTCTTGACTATTTCACAGATGAATCAAAAAGCCAATACTAAACATGTTGTTGTCCTTTATATGTTTCTATTGCCCGTTTAAATTCCACTGTGGGTTCTGTTCTTTTTCTTCTCCAACTTCCAACCTCTCCTTAATAATTCTCTTACATCTGACTTTTTGTTTTGTTTTGTTTTGGGGCCACACCTATTGACACTCAGGGGTTATTCAGGGGTTACTCCTGGCTATGCAATCAGAAATAGCTCCTGGCTTGGGGGCCCATATGGGATGCTGAGGGATTGAACATATGCCTTACCGCTTGTGCCACCGCTCCAGTCCCCTACATCTGATTTTTGACAAGATCATATACACTGCCTTTCCTGGCAATAATAGTGACGAGCAGTCCTCAGAAAATATGGCAATCAGGGCCCGGAGAGATAGCATAGCGGTGTTTGCCTCGCAGGCAGCCAATCCAGGACCTAAGGTGGTTGGTTCGAATCCCGATGTCCCACATGGTACCCGGTGCCTGCCAGGAGCTATTTCTGAGCAGATAGCTAGGAGTAAGCCCTGAGCACCGCCGAGTGTAGCCCAAAGGAAAAAAAAAAAGAAAATATGGCATTCTAATTTTCAGATTTAACTCATGTCCTATTGCATAGATCTAAAAATCAAAGAACTTTTCATATACAAAGTGATAAATGTCTTGGCTCCACTTTAAGATGACCTACTCGGAGGTCAGTAGGTCTGGGCTCCTGTAGTATGAGTGGTCTTATACTGATCTTGTTGTCCATAAAGTAGTGGTAGAAAAAAATAAAACCTAATTCCTAAGAGATGTTGGAAAATGAACAGAGCCAGCAGGTTGGTGGGAAGTACATGCTAGCCTGGGGGAGTGCAAGAAAGCTATACAAATATATTCCAACATCCAAGACTTTAGCCTGGGGCTAAGATGCAGTAGATGAGATTGCATTAAAAAAATCCTACATTTTCTGGCTGAGGAACTAAAAACTGAAGCTAGAAAATCATGAAAACTGAAGAGAACGAAGGCTCTTCAAAAGGGAATAAAGAATTATCAGTGGTTCCCCAAACTGATTATCCAGACCTCTGCTGTAATCCCTGAACAACTCAAGTATAGAACAGGAGCCATGAATATGAAGACAAAAGATCTTCACTAAGGTCTTAAAGCAAACTTGGCAATTCAAACCCCCACATGAAAATTGCTAGCTCAACAAATGAAGCAATACTCATTGACAAATATTTTTAAATCCCCAAATTTTCATGTTATAAGTCATAATATAATATGCAATTACATTATTTTCAAAGTGCCAAGAAAAGGAAGCATATTTCTTTTTCTAGAAGAAGGGCACACCTAGCGATGTACACAAGTTACTCCTGACTCAGAGCTCAGGGATCACTCATGGTACCATATGGAATGTCAGAGATTGAATTTGAATCACTTTAACCCCTGAAATTCAAGCATATTCTTAAGAGGAAAGAATAAACAATGTACAACTCCAAGGAGAATTAAATGTTGAAACTTATAGAGTAGGATTTTATCCAAATGAATAAAAACAACTTTACATAATGAAAATATAACAGAAAAATAGTAAAAATATAAAAAAGAGAGAGGCAGAAGCAATAGTACAGTAGGTAGGGCATTTGCCTTAATGTGGCCAATCTAGATTTGATCTCCAGAATCCCATATAGTTCCTTGAGCCTGCCAGGAGTAATTTTTGAATACAGAACCAAGTGTACCTGTAAGTACAGTAAAAAAGAAATAGATATTCTAGAATTAAACCATAATACTTAAAAAAATTAAAAACAATCACAGGAGGGCACAGAAAGGTAATACAGAAGGTAAGGCACTTGCTTTACACATGGCCTATGGAGTTCAATCCCCTGCCTCCCATATGGTTTTCTGAAAACTGCCAGGAGTGACTCCTAAGGGAAGAGCTGAGAATAACCCCTGAATATTGCTGAGTGTGCCCCCCAAATAAAATAAGATAAACAAAACAAAACAAAACAAAATCATAGGATGGAGTTAATAGTTAAATGAGCATGATAGAGAAAGAGTAGTAAACCTGAAACTAAATTCAGTCTATCTAAGATGAAACTAATTTGAATCAACCCAAGATGAAACTCAAGAAATTAACTGTGGCTAAGGTAGAGAGGGAAAAACATGACTTACAAGCAACTATTACCCTGGGTTCAATTCCCAGCAGGACAACTGGTCCCCCAGTAGTTCTGGAAATGACTCCTGAGTACCACTGACTATAGCCCAAAGCCAAAACATAAAGAAAAACAAATTAACAGAGAAGCTGGAGAGATAGTACCAATTTATTGCACATGTTTTACATGCAGCCAACCTGGATTTGATCCCCAGCACAGAACAGGATGGCATTTGGTGACTCAAGCACCACCATGAGTAATCCCTGAGAACAGAGCCAGGAATAAGACCTGAGCATGTCCTGGTATATCCCAAAAGCAAGACAAAAAGGAATCAATGGAAATGTTCTGGATATCAAATAATAATATTAAAGTATTATAGGGTTGGAGTAGTGGTGCAAGTGGTAAGGCATCTGCCTTGCACACAGTAGCCTAGGACAGACTGCAGTTCAATCACCTAGTGTCCCATATGGTCCCCCAATCCAGGAGTGATTTCTGAGTGCATAGCCAGGAGTAACCCCTGAGTGTCACTGAATGTGACCCAAAAACATATATATATATATATATATATATATATATATATATATAATAAACACACATATGTATAGTAAATACACAGTGCCATAGGAAAAGAGATTATAAATCAGCAGAAAAAAAATTTTTGAAGAGAGCCATAATGATAAAGTTACAGAGAAGAGCTCAACATGTCAAAACTGGGATATTTAAAAAACAGTATTTTAAAAACACCTTTTGAAAGACACAAATACATGAGATCACATGAAAAAGGTGAGATTAGAAAGCATTTTAAACTAAATTATCATTAAGCAAATGTATTGAAATTCTGGGATACAGGTAGCAAATGAGCAAGTTTAACAAATGAAAAAGAGAATGGAACAGAAAAAGTGGTAACTATGCATGTTAGCATAAATATATTAAGTATGGTTACTTTTAAAGGTGAAAATGTGTATAATAGAAATGCAAGAATGCAGAGTTTGAGTTTTGTATGACTCTTGAATTGTGTGGGAAGAGGTTATAAGTACCAATTAATAATGTCAAGCCGGATTTGTAATTTTAGGATAATTATGTTTTTAAAGATAGCAAAATATTTCTTAACTGTCAAGATAAAGAAAGAGAAATGGGTGATATCAAAAAAAGCCTCATCTAAAAGAAATCAAAAGGAAAATAGAAATACAAAACAGAATAAATAGAAATATTAAAATTCAAATGTAGTAGAAATTTCCTTAGTAGTAAAGGCAATTAAATTTCTAATAAGCAGAAGCATATGTCTTGTATGCAGATGACCCTGAGTTCAATCCTGGGTACCAAGCCAGACATTACTGGGCATAGTTCTAGTGACCCCTGAGCATTACTGGGGAGAGTCTGCTGTGCTTTCAAACAACCAGATCCAAGTACCAAATCATTCAGATCTGCACCAAGTAGAAGAGTCAGGAGTGTCCACAGTCACTACCCAGTGGCCTTGACTGAGTCACTTTGGACACCTCAAAACCAGCAATAAATAAAGATAGAGTAGATTAAAATGGGGGGGGGGAGTCAATTTTGTGCAATTTACAAAGACTCACAAAAAACTATCAAGATACAGAAAAGCTAAAACTATCGGGATGAAGTATGCTACACCAGGCAAGCACTACCCAGAAGAAGGTGGTTGACTTTTATTAATGTCAAAGTCGGGTTTAAGGCAAAGTCTTATGGAGATAAAGAGTACATTTTGCAAAATAAATAGGCCAATTCACCAGGAATATAAAACAGTTTGAAGTCTGCTTCAGATAATTTTCACTTATTTTTTAAAAGAAAAATACACCTGTAGAAATAGATGAATTCACAACTATGGAAATTCACAAAGTTAATGCTATTTTTAAGAAGATATGAATAATAGAGGGTTTAACTTGGTTTCACGGACGTATTCATAGACATATTCATTGCTAAAGTGGACTATTTAATAAAAATTGGCTGTATTATACACTCCCCATACCCTTCAAATAGGAACAAATTTCAAAACCAAAATAGCATTGACTATATTTTCTTCTCAGAATGCAATTAATCTGAATTCAATAACAAATAAAAATTAGTGTACCAATTTACTTGGAAATTAATAAATCTAAAGACGTTTTAGTCAACAATAAAAGCATAGCTGAAATCATAAACTATTGTTAGATATTTGGATCTTAAGGAAATAACAAAAAATCCTGTGGGAGACGATTAAAATTATACTTTAAAGAAAATTAAGAGCTTTATACTAATTTTTCTTGGAAAAGAAGTGAGGATTGAAGGGGCCAGAGAAATAGTACCATGGGTTGGGCACTTTTCTTGCATGCAGCTGTCCTGGGTTCAATCTCTGGCAGCCCATACGGTCTCCTAAGTCCCACTAGGTGGTGTGGAGGAAAAGGAGAAGGAGGAGGAAGAGGAAGGAGAAAAAAGGAAATGAGGAAGAGAAGGAAAAGAAAAAGAGGAGGAAGAGAAGAAGGAGGAAAAGGAAGAGGAGGAAGAGGAATAGAGGAGAGGAGAATGTAATAAGTTAAAACCTATATGAATAAATTAAAACATTTGTATAGGCATATTAATTTATAATAACTCTCAATTCATAAAGTCTTCCTGTAAAGAAGCTTCTATAATTCAACCTAATATTAAAGGGGAAAAATCACAAGTTTTTTCACATACTAGAAAAAATATTAGCTACTTAAAATTTAATATCTTAGACTAACCATACAATAAAAACACAAAAGAACCTTTAAAATGAAACATTACAAACCACCATCATTCATGAGACCCATAGGCATAAAAATCCCCAAAGAAGTATTAGCAAAGTAAGAACATCAAAAATGTAATACTTTAGGGGTTGTAAAAAATACATATGTATATATATGTGTATATATATATATATATATATATATATATATATATTGCTTCAGGAGTAAATTGAGATCAGGAACTCAAGTTAGTTTCACATTAGAAAAAAAATACATATTACTTGTCATTTTACCTGAAAAAAAGAAAAAACATCATATGCTGTCTTAAAACACATACTTGAAGAATTTGAAGGAATCTAACATATATTTAGGACTCTTAAAAATGTGAGGAAATGGGGCCAAAATGACAGTATAGTGAGTAGGGTATTTGCTTTGCACTCTACTGATCCTTGTTCAATCCCTAGCCATCTAAAAGATCCCCTGATTCTGCCAGGAGTGATCTTTGAGGACAAATCCAGGAGTAATCTTTGAGTGCTTAGGGGTGTGGTCCCCAAAATAAACCAAAGAAGTGGGCAAATAAAGAACAGAAGGTGACTGCCAGTATCATATGTGATGTTTACAAAGAATTTACACAAGTAGTCAACTTAGTTGTGAGACCACCCTAGGTACCATATTTCTAAATCCCATGCAGCCAGGTCCGACGGTCTGATGAAGCAGGATAGAGGCAGAGAAATAATACCAAGCCAGTCAGGAATGGATGAAAATAGCTTCTGCAGCCTTTGCCTCATGCTCTCTGCCTCAGCAAACAGCCAGAACTCTTTTCTTTATTCAAGCCAATTTCTAATACCAGGCTTGGGAAGATTGAGAATTCCAGGTGGGCTTTTACATATAAAAGGAAGATGTTTAGAGAAAGAGGATTTGGAGGAACACCTTTGTTTGGGTTTGATTGCTTAGTATCATCTTACATTTCCACCCTTTCCGTTTGGAAAAAAAAAAAAGGAGAAAAGTTACAAAAGTTTTGTTCTACTTTTCTCTACCAGAAGCTGGAATCTCAGATCAGAACACAAAGCATCGAAGTTTAAATTGTATATATCATTCTCAAAACAATCAGCCCTTTCTATAACTTTCCATATCTTTTACATATTTCAAATTTTTTTCACAGACTTCTTTAAACTAAACAATAGAACTATTCTACAGATACACTTAGAAAATTCTTAAACATTCTTACACAAAGCACTGTAATACAAATCTAGAATTTCCAATTTCCTTTTCATAAACTTCTCTAAACAAAATTACAAGAACATTTATGCAAATATATATATATATATATATATATATATATATATATATTGAAAATAGAACAATAAAAGGACAGACTCTTCTTGATATAAAGATTGACTGTTAATCAATTCTGCAGAATGATTTTTGGGGGTGGGAAGCTTGGGTCACATGTCACATATGATGGGTGTTCAGTGTTTACTCCTAGCCAGAGAGCATGCTTAGTGGAACTCAAGGGGAATGTATGGGGTGCCAGGAATTGAACCAGCTTGATGCCAGGAATTGAATTGAATTGGCTTTACAAGATAAAACCCTAACCACTGTACTGGCATTTAGATCCCTAAATTTATAGCAATTTTTAATTTTTTTAAATTTTATTAAATAGAAAGAAGTCAATGAAAAAGAAGTAAAAATTCACAAATAGCCCAGCTTCTCTGAAAACTTGATTACTATAAAAGTCAGCACTGTAGAACAGTGAAGGAACAAATGGAATTTTCCAAATATGTTTTAATATGACCAGATAACCAGTGGGCGACACTTCCTCTTACCTTGGGCCTGTGTACAAATTCTTTAAATGTGAAAACAAAACTAATAAAGTTTCAATAAATAAATAAACAACAAAGAATTTCTTTCTGCCCTCACAGTAGAGAAAAAAAATTATCACATCTTTGTTTTTGTTTTGGGATCACAGTGTTGACAAGGTAAGACTATGTGGTACCAGAGACTAAACCCAGAGCTCCCACATGAAAGCTCTCTCTCTAGCTCCTCGATAAATTTCTTTTTCTTTTCTTTTTTTTATGGGCCACACCCAGGAGAGCTCAGGGGTTACTTCTAAATCTGCATTCAGGAATCAGTCTTGCAGGGCTTTTTGGGATGCCAGGGATCGAACCCAGGTTTGACCTGCATTCGACTGATCTGCATTCAGTTTGCATTGATTAGTATTTACTGCATGCAAGGCAAATGCCCTGGCCAACTGTGCTACCACTTTGGCCCCATAGATAAATTTCTAAACCCAGACATCAAAAATATCATTCATGGGACCAAAGTGGTAGCACAGTGACTTTGCACATGGCTAACCCAGGATGAACGAAAGTTCAATCCCCTGGCATCCCATATGGCCCTCCAAGCCAGGAGCGATTTCTGAGTGCCACTAGGTGTGACCCAATAAAAACAAAAACAAAACAAAAATGCCATTCATTACCAAAAAGATTCCTAAGTGTTACTACATTAAAAGTAAAGTCCCTGCTATCCAAGAACTTGGCAGAATGGAAAAGTAAGTTAGAGTGAGAAAAATGCTTGTTGCATAGTAACTGACAAGTGGCATCCAAAATATACAAAGAGCTCTACAAATAAAGGGTGGGGGTGCAAATAAAAAGTTAATGAGAGATTTGAAAAGGAAATTAGAAGTTATCCAAATAGCTAAAAATGCTTTTGAAAAAGGGTCTCACTACTTCAGCAAATGCAAAACTGCTGAATAATAGCACTGCTCACTGACCAGTATGTTGTATAATTGTATAAACAATTTTTCTACCAAGGAAAATGGGTGCTTATCTGGAACATAATGCTGAGCAAAAGCAATTGGATAGGCCATGTGCTGTACAATTTTATTCTAAAATACTTTCAAACAAGTAAGCCTGAGCTGGAGTGCACAGGGATAAAATTACATTCATAAAAGAACAGAGACAAGTATGGAACTAATAGCTATAAAGTTAGGGTGATACCACCTTTGGGGATTCTGGTGATGACAAAAGAGACTGACAGGAAGAGGAAAGGGAGAGGTGAAAGATCATAATGCTCTGTGGGTGAAAATGGGTGCCTGGTTTCTGTTTTGTGATCAGGTACTGATCAACAATTTATATGTATTTTGACTTCACAATGAATACTTTAAAAAGTACAAAAGAAAAAGTAACTGGATTTATAGCACAGCGGGTAGGGCATTCGCCTTGTACTGTTAAGGGTTCGAGAAAGCCCACTGCCTCTAATAAAGACCACCCATCTTTAGAGAATGCAATCAGCAAACAGGTTTATCTATCCCAGCTAGCTGGGACTCCATCTCTGCTTTACTGACTGAAACTGGAAGACCTGGGCAATTAAGGGAAGTGTCTTTTCTAGATTTAAGAAACCTTAGGAGGAGGGTCTATATGGAAAGTAGGGCTTACAGAACGCACCAATCCCTAATCCAGATTCAAAAACAATGTTCAATCAGCGGATGAGCTTGTCCTTGTCCAAATAAGGAGAGAACCTTAGAAAGGGTGAGCAAAAGTCCATTCTTTTGCCCAAATATGTCGAGTTCCTCTTAGGAGGGGTGTTGGTTAATGGTTACCAGGGCAGCAGGCCATTGATGTCTCAGAGCAAGAGGAGAGACAAGGTGGGTGTGGAGAAAGGCTTAAAAGGCATCTATCTGAGCTATTATAATCATCTAATATATGTTTTCATATATTTTTCCTTAACAGTACATGGCAGACCAGGGTTTAATTCCCAACATCCCATATGCTCCCCCAAGCACTGCTGGGAATAATTACTAAGAGTAAAGCCAGGAGTAACCTCCAAGCATTGCCAGGTGTGGCCCAAAACCAAACAAACATAAAACAAACAGTACAAAAAAAAAAAAAAGGAAAAAAAGGAATCAGTGAGCATTACTTATTCAGGGCCTGTGTAGGGGGGAACAGGGTGTCCTGCACATCAGGGAAAATGCAGGTCAGGCCAATGTCTCTTACCTCTGATCTTTTACAAAACAGGGAAACCAGCGTTAATATAGTGTTAACTCACTAGTGGGGATTTCAGTCACTTATTGGTGAATCTAATCCTAACTCATGGCTGGAAAGATAGCATGGAGGTAAGGCATTTGCCTTTCATGCAGAAGGTTGGTGGTTCAAATCCTGGCATCCCATATGGTCCCCATGCCTGCAGGGGAGATTTCTAAGCGCAGAGCCAGGAGTAACCCCTGAGCGCTACTGGGTGTGATCCAAAAAACAAAACAAATAATCCTAGCTCGTATGAATTTTGAATTCAATTCAAGCTCTTGAGTGGGGATATAAGAGGTGAAAGATGACAAAGATACTCCTTTTTTTAAATTTTTTTTTAATTTTTGGGTCCACACCCAGAGGTGACTTTCACACCCAGGTTTTCCTCCTTTTCCTCCTGGCTCAGAACTCAGGGACCACTCCTGGCAGACTTGAGGAGCTATATTGTGCCAACTATGTGGTGCCAATGATACTCTCTAGATCCAGTATGTGCAAGGCAAAATACCTTACCTTACTTCCTGTACTCTGTGGCCCAGACCAAGATATTCTTTTTTTTTTCTTTTTTTTTGCTTTTCAGCCACGCCCAGTGACGCTCAGTAGTTACTCCTAGCTTAGGGAACCATATGTAACACTGGGGAATCGAAGCACGCACTGTCTGTCCTAGGCTAGTGAGTGCAAGGCAGATAGATGCCTTACCGCTTGTGTCACTGCTCTGGTCCCAAGATATTCTTGAAAAGGACAATAAAGGGACAGGCTCTTCTTGATACAAAGATTGACTGTAAATCTACAGAATGATTTATTGGGATGGGAGGGGGGTTGGGCCACATATGGTGTTGCTAGGGCTTATTCCTAGCCAGGAATCATGACTAGTAGAACTCAAGGAGACTACTATATGGGGTTCCAGGGACTGGATCAAGTTGACTATTTACAAGGTAAGTACCCTACCCATTGTACAGATTCAGAACAATGTTTATAATATGATATTAAATCAAGAGGAATGATGAGTTTAAAGACAATAAGGAATCAAGGGGAAGAGAAGGCAAGTGGCCTTATAAAACAAGACTAGCATTAAGCAAAACAGGACGTAAACTGGGCAACAGTGAGCCCTTTACTTACCCAAAGGACATCAGCTGCTAAGAATGTATGCCAACTTTACCCTGTCAGCTTCTCTTGGACATGGAAAGCTGGCCTGACAATTATAGCTAAAAAGTAATAGTACTTTTGCTAAAGAAAAAAATGGGGTTAGACCAATTTTTAGCTTAAAAGGTGCTTCTTGAGCCTTTTCAATAGTCCTTGGATCCCCAGAAAAGATTTATTTTTCAGACCCAAACTTTATTTAGCTTTTTGTGTAGGGCACGGGGTCTGGAACTGAGCAATGAGCAGAAAATGGGGATAGGTCACACTCATTTCCAACATCAGATTGTGCCAGGTTATTTTAAAGTGAGCTCTGAAGCAAATCAAAGTTGTTTTTAAATACATAAATCCAATAAGCCAGCTGAATTCAGGACTAAACCTATATCTTTTCTGGATGTATTCAACCAGAAAATCAAAATATTCCTTAAACTGAATCTGAATTGAATTGTACTGTTATTTCTTTTGCTCCAGGACCTGAGACTGGGGAGGGAAAAAGGCCCCACTCTCTACTCACCCACCTTGCCTGGGGGAAGCTGAGCCTGGGAGCTACTGTGGGAGGGGGGAGTTTCTGAGCCTGCCCATGTCTGGAACGTAAGACAAAGCCTTGTTAGGGATGTGACATGCAGGAGCTCTGCTGGCTGCATGGCAGCAATTCAGCCATCAATGGAGGAAAATGACCTATATTTGTCTGCACAGATTTTCTCTTTGCCATTTAATCAGTGCTTGAGAAATCAGCTGCAGTCCTGGGAAGATTGCGGTGGTGTGTGGCTGCACAGAGACCTGCAAATACCCAGTCAGATGACTCCGATTTGATACTGGGTGGGAGCTGCTGTTTTCTTCTGCAAAATCTCTGGGCAGGCAGGCCTAGTGCTGAAGCCAACCAGCATGTGTGGTAGTTGCAAAGGCTCTTTACTTTTTGGCATTTGTTCAAGGAAGGCTTCATGACAGACACCTTGACTAGGAACACAATCTATTATAATGCAAATTATTTCTGGTCATTATGGCTTTTCAAAGAGGGGCAAGAAGCAGGTGAAAAGAAATGGCTGTAAAAGGACAGAGAAAAACAAAGGGGAGATGCATCCTGGTGCCTTGTCTGAGCCTCCCAGGGTCTTTAAAAGAGCAATGTCCATGACATGTATTCAGCTGGGTTAGGCTCGGGGGAAAGGTCAGGTGGGCAGTCATGTCACTGCCCCAATTCACTGCCACAGCCACAAAGTGCAGGTGAGGTGTACATTGAGCCCACAGAGATATCCAGAATATGCTGGGTCACCTGACATCATGTCAGTCTGAAGGAAAACCAGAGCGTGTGGGACTGAGGGACGCCAAATGGAAACCACTGAGGACCATAGGAATCTCTACCCCTAGATTTTTCCCACATTTGCACTTGACTTTGTGATGCTGATACTAAGAAATGAATGAAGACATGCAGGAGGAAAGAAATCACTGGGTGTCTCTGGGCCAAAGGTCTTATCTGGAAGTCACCAAGGTGAAGAGGACCCACACTCCCCCTCAAGGGGACTGGCCTCTGAAAGTCAGCCACCATCTTCCAGCCTTGTCTCCATTAAACCTGTTCTTCTTTTCCTGTGCTTAAAAGTTAGCCTTTGGCCTGTTGAGAGTACCCATCTCTCACCAGTTTGAATGATGCTCATTTCTCCAGGAGGGTCTCCTCAATTTTCTTCTACATCAGATCAAGTCCCTGCTCCCTTAGCCCATGGGTGCCACCTACACGTGCTTCTGAACACTGACTATAGTATAGACATATTTTTCCCTCTTGTTAATTTTTGGGCCACACCTAGTAGTGTTCAGGGCTTATTTCTAGCTCTGTACACCGGAATCATTCCTGGTAGGCTCAAGGGACCAAATGAGATGACCAGAAATCATGTCTAGGGCTTCGTGTAAGGCAAATGTCCTACCCACTGTGCTATCTCTCTGGCCCAAGCATATTTCTATAATCTATGCAGACCCTGTTTGCTGCTGGAATATACACATTATTCATCTATTTTCCTAACACCTCCCACTGAGCCCTTAACTCTCCCTGCTGACTTACACTTCTAACTTCAGCTAATATTTGTTAGGTAATTCACACTTTCTTAACATGTTAACAGAATTTATCCTCATGATCCAATCACCTATGGAATAAATGCTGTGGGATTGCTCATGTGGCACATGGGAGCTTGGGAGACAGGTTAGGTCATGCCAATGGGGACCCCATTGTTAAACATCTAAGCCAGGATTTAGACATAGACAGTCCTGCCTCAAAGTCCGTGGACTTTGCATCTCCACAGCAATGCCTGGAGAAGGGCTTAGAGAATGGAAGTAGCCAGGCAGGTGTCAAGCTGATAAGATAGTCCCTTCAAGCGGACAAGGATATAAGTAGCCCTCTGTCCCTATGCCTGATACATATGCAATATTTTCTAGAATGTGCAGGATAGGCACAGCTCTGTCATTTGGCTGACAAAGAAACTGAGGCTTAGAAGGCTTAGTGTTAGGTCACAGGGCTAAGAGGGAGCAGAATTTGGATTTCAAACCTTTTTCCACTGCCTCGTAAGAGCAGGAATAACAGATGCTGGTGGTGTGAGAGTGGAGAGTGCACTGCCGCACTTGTGGATTTCAGTCACGTGCACCCCGGCACACAGACAAAGCCCTTTCAAATGAAAAAGCAAAGTGGATAGGATTTAGATTCCTTTCTCACAGTCCTTTATGAATTCCACCCAAGTTAAGGTATAGAAAATGGCCCTTGATGACAGCAAGAACCTTGCTCTGGCAGACAAAGGATCTTGTCCTTAATACTCAGACAGAAACCCCTTACCAAGAGACTTATGGCGAACAGGCATTCTGTCTCTCCTTCTGCTATGCCTGGTTGGCTAGGTCCCTGCCTCTCTTCTCCAGGGGCTCATACAAGTCACCTTGACTCCAGACCCAGTTCTGGTCCTTGGATGGGGAACTGAGGGAGCACCTGTCAGCCTTGCTGTGGGCATCAATTTGATGGCACCTTTGTTTACTTAGCAAGGAGGAATCAAGTTCCAAAGACACAAACAGGGCAGGTCCTGCACAGAGCCAGGGGGGCTGTCACCTCACAGTCACTGTCATTGCAGATGGTCCCAACATCCAGCAAAGGGGAAGTAACTGTCCACACAGTGACAGCTGACTGAAGTTCTGGGGCAAGTTCTGGTCCCTGCTCTGACTGGCATCATCAGAGACAAGGTGAACAAGCTCACACAGGCACCCCGAGTCGTAAAACTTTTTTTCTCCTGAGTGCAAAGTCACTCATTATGCCATGGAAGCAGAGACACTCCATCTGGTGCCACAGAGAAAAGTACTGTATAACTGGTTTCATGGCTTTTGCCACCAAGAGAGAGGAGGAAGTGGGAGGAAGAGGAGGAACTGGACTATTTCTGCCTTGGAGGTGATCGCCACAGAAAGTGTAGATTGTGTCATGGTGACTATGAACGTAAGTATCTGGCACCCTCATCTCACCCAGTGTATCCTACAGTTTGTAGGAAAATGAACAAAGCAGTGCAATGACTTGTAGGACATAAAAGATGGCAAAACAGTGGCTTCCAGTTAGCCTGGGATGAGGACCAAAGTCAAGAGGGACATGAGTTGGGTGTCAGGTAGCACTCAGGACACCCAGAAGGGCAGAAGCAAAAGCCAAAGATGACACAAGCTGATGGCAATTTCTATTCCTCTAATTCAGGAATGGGAGGCAAGGGAAAGGGAGGCCAGAGAGGCCCCTAGAAGGCCCCCTTCTGCCTTTTTATTTGGGGTAAGATGTCATGATTCTTTAAAACCTTAAGTGCATGAGTGAGTCTGGAGGGAAGCTCAGAACTGAGAAAAGCTCCTCAAAATGACAACATGTAAATTTAATTGCATACCTAGAAGATATTTTTACACTATAAGTGATGAAAACATAGTGGGTTAAACTGAATAGAATAGATTAGGCTAAATTAAATTTTCTCTTTGCCAAACAGAAGCATGATTACTTACTTGTCTGAGCCAATTCTTCCCTGCACTAGAAGCCAAAATGTGCCCACACCTCAGCCAGTCCTGGCCATGCCACTGTGTTGGTACTAATTACCTGTGGGCCACTGCCACTGGGGCCACGTGAGTTTCTGGATTTAAGTTCAGCTTAGTCTCCACCTGTGCTGGGGCAGGTTATGGAAAGCCAGGAGAACTGAATTCTCAGAGTAACTGACACATCTCAGCCCACAGATCCAAAAATGTATCCTGGAAGAGAAATTGTGAAAGTATTGCAACATGATTTCTCCAAAGTGAGTTGGAGATCTGCAGAGCTCTTCTCTGCTTCAGGGAAATCCCTAGAGCTGGTTGTTTAAGGAGCCAAAGGAATCAAGGAATCAAAGGCCCCTGTAGCACACCCAGCTATGGCTCAGGAGACCATAGCCTGAAGGTTCATTTATACAGACCTTCATTAGGGACTACAAAGTCCTTTTCCAACTAAAGCTTCCTCATAAAAATGACTATAGAGGCTCCCAGAAGGCCAGATGCAATAAATACAGAGATGAAAACAAATCTTCATTCTTCCCTTGTTTGCAGGTTTATTAGGACTTTGAGGAGTGTGCTCAAGAGGGAGGTGGGAGGAGGGTGGAGAGAGAAGCCAATGAAAGGCAAATGGGGAAAAGGAAAGCAAGAATGCTGCAGAACAGAATGTGGGAGTTAATTGTGGATTCTGGCTTTCTCATCCGACTGTGGTGTTCCAGCGTTAGGCCACATTGAATCTGAGTTTTCACAATGACAGTAGTTATACTAGATGTTCCATACTCTTGATAGCCTAGAGTCCCATCAGTAGGAACCTGATTGAGTCACTTGTGGTTATTTTTTTATTAGTCACTAATTCTATATATATGTGTATATATATAGCATATATATTTACCTTTTGAACCACACCCTGTGACGCTCAAGGTAACTCCTGGTTTGGGGGATCATATGGAATGCCGAGGATCCAACTTAGGTCCGTCCAGGATTAGCCACGTGCAAGGCAAACCGCTGTGCTATTACTCTGGCCCCACTAATTATATTATTAATAGAGTGTTCCATATAGCATCTGAATCCTCAAAAGAGTTAGTGTTCTATAATACCTAGAAGGCAGTTTGTGAAGGTAGAAAGATTAAGGTTGAGAGCAGTCTAATTCCATTTCTGTAAAGTTACAGTGCATTCACACATGCATGCGCATGCACACACACACACACACACACACACACACACACACACAAAGGAAAAGGTACCATTGATGTTTGCACATGTCTGTGTAAGGTATACTACAAAATTTAGCCATGGCTACTCCTGGAAGAAGGATGTGGGGAAAGGAAGGGAAGGAGGGAATAAAAGGTTTTCTTTGCATACCTCAGAGTTTGATTTTCAAAATAAGCACTTAAGATCTGGGATCAAAGATGAAAAGGATAATTAAAAAGGCCAGAAGTTTTCCATTGCTTCATGTCTGAAATGACAAATCGAACTATAGAATAGTAAGCACCACATCACAGACTAGAGCTTCCTGCTCACCACAAATTATCTTACAGAAATGTTCATGGGCAACTCATAATGATTCTCTGTTCCTGGTTTTATGGTTCAGAATTGAGAGGAAATTGCCTCAAATTGCACCATGGGTAAGTTAACTTTTCTTAAGTAGGGGGGGAGAGTAATAACTCACTCTCAGCCCCATATTCAACCAAGCACACGTATGATTGGTCTATTCAATAGGAACAGGGTATAGTTGCCACTTTCTGCTTGGTACTTTTTGTGGGTCTCTAAGTTTCAGCTAAGTAGTTCTCTATAGCATTATGATTCTTCTTATCCAGACAGCACACAAAAATGAACTCCAGACTTGAGTGTAAGACAGGAAACAATTCACAGAGGGTAACAAAGAGAGTAAACTCCTGGATATCAGTCTTCTTGATGTTTTAATTTTAAAATGGATTTGATACTGAGGGCAAGGAAACAAAGCAACAACAAAATGATGAAGAGTCCATGAGTTAAAAACAAAAATAAAACAAACAAACAAACAAAAACACTTCTGTAATAGGGAAAGACACCATTCAGGAGAGAAAAAGAAACCCGCTAAATGGGAGAAAATGTTGAGACATCATCATACACCCAATAAGAGATTCCTATTGGAAATGCTTCAAGAACTTGAAAAACTTAATAACAAAATAATCAGAATAGTAGAGAGACAGATCTGACATCAAAACAGATATACAGGTGGCCCAGTTGTATATGAATGGCTGCTCAATCACCAGGAAAATGCAAATCAAAACCACAGAGATGTCCTCCACACCTGTTAGAATGACTTATGAGAAGACAAAAAAAAAAAAAACCGAAGTTGGTGAGGATGTAGGGAGTGGGAGTACCTGTACACTGAGGATGGGAATATACATTAGTGTATCCTCAAGAAAATTCAGCTAAAAGCAAAAACAGCCATATGCTACAGCTCCATTTTCAGCTACCTGGTACCTATGAGAACACTAACTCAAAAAGACCCTGTGAAATCTGAATCCAGGGCCTACTGAGTGAATGCTTCAGCCCTGGAAAAGGGGGCTATTAGAGGATCATCTAATGGAGGCTGCATAACAGAAGTATCATGTGATGGAGAGCAATTTCCTTCTGGGCCCAGTGTCAGGGTAGGGAGAGTCAGAGCTGCAAGCTGGGCCAAGGTGAGAACTGCTTCCTTAGCATTATCAAGCTTTAATATCTCAATTCTCATGGTTGGGCTCAGCTGAGCTAGCTGCTATCGCTCATCAGCTTCTACACAGCATTTCCCAGGGAACAGGCTGTTTGGAACATTCGATGTCTTGAAGCATTTCATCACTGAGGAGACTTAACCAAGACCAAGCAAAATTGCCTAGCCCACTTTCCTATTCCCATGGGCATGGCAATTATGGGCATTCAAGTCCATCGGGGGAGGAGGGGAATAGGAGGTAGTCAGGTCTTATTAATTTGGGATTTAGTGACAATTTAACATATGCTGTACTGAACTAGCTCTCTGCAACTTCTATAGATACAGGGATGGCCAAGTTTTTTCTCAATGAATAAGGAAAATGAGAAAAAGGGGGATATAGTGAGTCAACTTGAGTGATTGAAGTAATCTTCTCATTTATTTGGAAAGAAACTAAGGTGCTTGGCAGAAAATGCCAGCCCCTAAAGCGTTAGCATAAGTGGCAAAAGCAGATTCGGCTTGATTTCTAGGTCACAACATTCTAGGAGTAGCCAACTCTCTGCTTGAAACTAATATGCTTAGTCCATTTCTTTAATAATGATAGTTCTAGAAATGAGCAAATATTCTCCACAGCATAGCACTGGAGTGGACAGTACAAACATAGTGGGAGTTCACATCTTTCTTATAGCTAATTTATTTCTGTCTTGTGGATTGATGCGCCTATATCAATTTAGATCTAGCTAAGCTTAAGAAGTGTAATTTCTCTGCTTCTACAGTCTAAGCAGAAACAACAATATTCTTGAACAATGTTCTTTCCAAAGAAAAATTGGCCTATATCTTTTTTTCACAGCCCCTTCTGTGTTTGAATAAAGAACATTTAGGGTTAGAGAGATAGTTCAATAGGAACAACCAGCCAGGAGTGGTTCCTGAATGCCAGTGCCTTAAAGGCAAAATATAAATTTAAAAATAATAAAATGAAACAAAAAAAGACATTTCCTCTTGGTGTTTCATTTCCACCAACTTTCTCCTTGTCTTTGCGATGGTTTTAGGCTCCTCTGGAAGCTACCAGCTATCCCCACTTCTCTAGATCCTCTACCTCCTGAAGACTTCTGCTGTCTTTCTGCCACAGAAATGCTCTCCCAAAGAACAATATGACAGTCTCTTGGTTGTCACTGAGAGCAGTGACCTTTTCTGTTTTTCTCCAGCTGACCTTTAGCATGCCTCCTGCCGAGAGCCATTCTAACCAAACTCCCACCTCCTCTGAAAATCCACTTAGTTTCCATTTTCCCCATTTTCCAGCTTCCGGTGGTGGTTTTCTTTCTTTGACCCTTTCCTCTCTCTTCCTATCCCCTTCAACATAAACCCTTTTCAAATTCTCTTTCTTTTCGGGGCTAGAGGTAATGCCTCATTCTCCAGAGACTCTCTCCAAGATGAAATCCAGCACTGCCTTTCTGCCTAAAACCTGTTTGTCTTCTTAGTGCTACCTCCCCACACCCATCTTGCTGGTCTGTGTGGCTTGACACCTCAAGATCACTGTCACAATTCCCCCTTCTCTGCTCACCCCTTCCCCTTGTGGATTCTGGCTCTTCAGTGGCAAATCAGCATTTTGTGTTTCTTTACCAAGTGACCCTGGATCCATTTAGTGTCTGAACCTAGATCCCATTCCTTGCAGTTAAGAGAGCAAACCTGTTGATTAAATATAAAATATAAAGTATAAAGTCCACGTGTTGGGCCAGCATGTCTGAAGAAGGGTAGTAGCAGCAAAATAATTCACAGTTTCATTAGAGTCAGCTTGTTTTATTCCCTGACTTCTTTTTCTCTGCCTATATTCAGACTCTGCACCATGTTTGCCTAACTCATCTCTTTCTCTCAGGATCTCTCTCTTTCTCCCTTTCAGCTGCTCTCCATGCTTCCTTGCTGCTTCCTCCCTTCCCCTCAGCCATTACCTTTTATTCTTTATTCAAAAACCTCAGTTACCTCCCAGGTGTGGATGGCTCTGACCATCCAAGTGAGGTTAACATCAGTAGAAAGCTTAGGGAGCTGGGGGAAGGGATACCTTACACAAGCCCACTTACAAGTGTTGTTAAGGGCAGTAGCCCTAATATTATAGCACAGAGGGATTGGTATGGAGCAGATATTTGCAGTGCTATTGTTTACATTAGAGGTGATTCTGGATATTCGTAGTGGTTCTAGTCTATGAAGAGGCTGGCGAGAGTGAATTAGTGAGCACTGAACCATCCATCGCTTCTAGGGAAATAGGATCAGGTTCCTCTAAATTCTCTAATCACAAATCCTCATCAACTGATCATCAAAACATGACCTTGCTTCGTGTGTGATTCTGTTCTGAAATACCTTCTTCAGTATATAGTGTTGACTCATTAACATTTAATTCATAGCCAATAGCACTGTAACTCCCATTAAAGGAAGCTTAACTGCCAACTTAATTTCTCCATCAGGCACATAACAGCCTTCTGATGCCTAAAAACAGAGATAAGTGATTTAGCACCATGCCTAGGGCTACTTTAAAAAGTCATCACCAATGAAAAAGCAGGAAAGTTAGATGGCAGCACAGAGGAGACCACAAAGAGGTCATGAGTTTGTAGTGTGAGGGTTGCAACTAGGAGTCCTAATTACTTCATATCATGAAGCAATGTGACTCAAATTTCCATTGTGTGTGTGTGTGTGTGTGTGTGTGCATGTGCGTGTGTGTGTGTGTGAAATTACCTTTAGCATTGATTTGGGAGTCATTGATTTTAATAAACTCATGAATTTACAAATATGGAAGGTGCTAATCAGGAAGACAAAGGTGTTTTCTTCTCTAATAACCAGTCCCCTGACCCTGACTACAGCCTAACCCAGTCTAGATGAAGAGTAGCAACTCTTCCAAGTAATCTCTCTATATTAACCTCGTACTTTCCATTCCATGCCTCTCTTAGATACGTTATTATCTAAGCTGTATCCATAGATTCTAGGTGACAGGAATTTCCTGGCAGCTCTCTCTCTCTCTCTCTCTCTCTCTCTCTCACACACACACACACACACACACACACACACACACTCTCTCTCTCTCTTTCTCTCTCTCTAACTTCACCTCTCTAAATAATACTGTTACTATCTTCCACATTAGAAACGAATCCTCTTACCCACACTGGTCATTGTCCATGTTCATACTCTTACTTTCTATAACAGGTTTATGGCATCTGTGTCCTACCCAAGTTTTTGAGATTTTGTAAAGATCATTTTCTCTTTAAGTTCTCAAAATTTTATGTGAATGAGAATCAGTGGAGTGACCAAAAAGAAGAGAGACTGATTTGAAGATTCAGGTTTTCTTAGATCTAATCAGCAAGACTCTGTAATGCAGGGTTTTTTTTCCAATAACCTCTCTTTTGACAAAATTCATACTTCTCACTGTAAGACCCACTGTATTAAACAGTGGACACAGTGGTGCTTTATAAACTAGAGTGTATACTGCCTCCATCCATCAACAAACAGAACTCGAATATCTTCAATGTACTGCTTAGTAGCAAGTATAGGGTCCTTAACAGTGAAATGGCATATAGTCACACATAAAATGCAGGTGAGAAAGAATGGTCACATGCTTTGAGAGATGCTTTTTTTTTGTTCACAAGAACACTATGGGAAAAAACTCTAAACTTTGCCAAGAAAAAAAAATGTAGACAAGTGATTCAGAGATTCAGAAACACCAATATCAAACTCCAAAACTCCTTCCAGTCTACAACAGTCTCTGGAAGAAGGGGTATGCAACCCCATCTTTCTGCCACATAAGGCCGTGAGTACAGAATTCAGGGTGTGCCCTCTGAGATTCACAATGAGGGCCAGATAGCAGGACATGCCAGCTAATGTTCCAATAAAGAACCTGTTGACACAGAATACCAGTTGTAAAAAGCTCCATTGATCACAATTGAACAGATGTCCCTTTTAGAAAATAGTCAATTACTAACTTCTTATTTTAACTAGCTTTCAGGCAGAAAAACAACCAGCCTTTTAAAGAAGCAGTCAAGGCAGGCAAAGGGAAAAAGGCAGACCCTGTTTCTCCTTCTAATAACCAAAAATGCTGTGGTTCATAGCTCACTCGGGGCAATAGACCTCATGTGGAATTGCAGAGAACAAGTATCTTCCCACTGACAAACCGGTCTGATGCACAGGTTCTGCATCCAAGAAGTTCATCTATTTTGTGCCCTGGGATTTAAAGGCAATTTGATGCCCATTAAATCTATTTATCTGCACTCCTTGTCATCTTTTAAACACAGAAAACTAAAAGACACAGACTACCAAAGAAAACCATGATATTGAAATATGGTTAGCAACATATTTGTTTTAAAAATGCAATAGAACATACTTCTTTATTTCTATATTTAACACTTAGGACAATTGAACAGATAATAGCATAATTTCAAAATAATAACAAAAATAAGAGGCCCAGAGAGATAGCACAATAGGTTGTGCACTTGCCTTGCATTGGCTGATCCAAGTTTGATATCTGGGATCCCATACAGTTCCCAAACCTCAATAGGAGTGATTCCTAAATACAAAGCTAGGAGTAATCCCTGAGCACTGCTGGGTATGCTCCCCAATACTCCCTTAAAATAAAAATTAAACATAATAAACATGAACAAGGTAAACATCTATAATATCATTTGAGAGTATGTGGGCTTTTTCATAATGTCAAAGTTATAAGTGCCATTAATGGAGTTTGCTTGCCTGAAATTCTACTGGGTAGCTGATATTACTAATGAAGTTTTATTTTCACTAAAGTTTATGAAATGAAATTAAGCAGTTCATTGACTGCTTAACACTCTTCAGGGTATGTTCACTGCAGCATTATTCACAATAGCCAGAATCTGGAAACAATCCAAGTGGACAAAAATAGATGAGTGGATAAAGAAACTATGGTACATCTATACAATGTAATACTACTATGCAGTCACTAGGAAAAATGAAAGTATAAAATTTGTTTTACATGGGTAAACATGAATAATATCAAGCTGATTCTAATAAGTTAAAGGGAGAGGGGCAGACACGGAATAATCACACTCATATGTGGAACACTAAAAAAAAAAAACAATTTAGTATGAAAATAATACCAAAATACAATAGAAACAAGGGCCAGAAAGACTGGTCTATGGCAGGAAGCTTGCCACAAAAGGTGGAGGGAGAAAGAAGAGTGCTTTTAGAACAGAAAAGGATGGGGCTGGAGAGATAGCATAGCAGAAAGGTGTTTGCCTTGCATGCAACCCAGGAGGGACCATGTTTATTCCCAGCATCCCATTTGATCCCCTGAGCCTGTCAGGAGTGATTTCTTAGTGCAGAGCCAGGAGTAACCCCTGAGCACCGCAGGGTGTGGCCCCAAACCAATCAATCAATAAATAAAGTTTAAAAAAATAGAACAGAAAAGAGACCATTATGACAATGATAGTCAGAAATGATTACTCTGGACTAGAACTGGGTCAGTGCTCAAGGGTTACCCCTGGTTCTAAACTCAGAAATCTCTCCTGGCAGACTCGGGGACCACATGGGATGTCGAGATTCCAACCACCATCTTTCTGCATCTAAGGCAAATGCCCTACCACTGTGCTATTTTTCCGGCCTCCTTGTATTCTTCTTGTACTTCCAGAAGATCTGGCAGCTAAAACCACTCCCCATGAACACAGTCACCATGTCCACATTTGGCCAGCTCCATAGAGTTACTCTATTCTCAAAAGATATGTATACCAAACTATGAAAAATCATGGGCACAATAGTTGAGCAGCTGAAAGCTGGCAGTCTCAGGAGGAGAGGTGGGCTGTTTAAGTTCCCACCTTGTCAATGCCATGCCAGCTACACCCATCACTTACAATTGCCGCTAAGCCAATGTCCCAGCCAGCTTTGTCACTCAATCATGGATTTCTGCAGAGATGTCAAACTGACTAAAACTCCAAATATGCTGGCATTTGGGTTGATATCAGCAGGCCTCTTTTGGAGTGAGTGTGATTAACCTCCCCTTACCATCTCATACTTCCTGAAGGCTTGCCAGTCAAAACCATTGTCCACAAAAGCCACAGTATCAATCCCAGAGCTTAGAACTCCAAATTTTTTAATACTTCTATTCAGATGTCAACACAGATTCAAAGCCACCAATGTTCAAAAACAGAAAACAAGTAACAGAAAGGTTAACTGTCAATAAGAGTTTAGTAAACCTGACAATGATTCAATTACCTTATTGCAAGATTCAACAATTTTTTTTTTTTACCATTTTTCTTGTTTACTCTTTTGTCTTTTTTTTTTTTTTTGCTTCTGGTAGTCTACAGCTCTACCACCCTGAACACACCCCATTTCCTCTGATCTCAGAAGCTAAGCAGGGTCGAGCCTGGTTAGTACTTGGATGGAAGAAATTGCTCCTGACTTAGGGGACCATACGGGATGTGGGGGATCAAACAGCAGTCCATCCTAGGTCAGTCGCATGCACGACAAATGCCCTACTGCTGTGCCACTGCGCCTATCTTTTTCTTTTTCTTTTTAAAATCTTTTTCTTTTAAAAATAATTTTATTGGGGTCGGTCAGGTGGCGGTAGAGGTAAGGTGTCTACCTTGCAAACGCTAGCCAAGGATATTGTCCCCCCAAGCCAGGGGCAATTTTTGAGCGCTTAGCCAGGAGTAATCCCTGAGCATCAAATGGGTGTGGCCCCAAAAACAAACAAAAAATGTATTACCACTTATTTGCAAACAATTGTATTATGAGCACTATATAATATATGGTTTAAAAGTAATTTATAAAAATAAATTTAAAGACTTTTCAGAGTCCCCTGAACCCAAATTTAGCCTTCTGTTCTAAATAGAGAGACTTGAGTAAATAAATTGGGCAAGTCAGCTTCAGAGTCCTTTATTCTCTTTAAAAACCCACATAATCTTTATACTTTCTCCTGCTGTGTACTCTAATTTTTACTGACAGGTGGTCAAGAAAAGCTTTAGAAAATCCAGCTGAAATTTATTTCTCTTGAGCCTACTTTGCTATATTGTCCAGGGAGCACATTGCCCTTAAAATATTCTATTTTCCAATTAGAGGAAAATTAACAACTTCAATGGTTGGGTACTTTTTAAAGACTCAAGTGTAGAGGGCAAGCTTAGGCATTTAAATGAAAATGTGTTCGATTTAAGAAAAATAAACACACAATAAAGACAAGAAAAAAAAGTTCCACAAATAAATCTACCCTCTAAATGACATAATATCTATAAACATTCTAATATATTTCAATCCTCATAAAAGTGTGCCTATATAAATATAGAGAAACACAGACATAGTAAAAAAAATTGAGATCTTATGTGGTCACAGACATTTCTCTTTCAGACACAAACACCATTATTTCCAAAGTCAAGATGGCTGGATTTAATTGTAGAATTGTCAGACATTCTAAAACAAATCCAGATCTTTCCTCTACTATAAAGAACTATCTAAAGATAAAATAGAGTAAAAGAGATAAACTGTTGACACAGGCATTATGAATAGCAAATACATAATAGGCATGCATTAGAATTTACTTTTATTATTCCATGGAATAAACTCTCAGTTGTAGATTATCTGGGTTGAAATACAGAACCAAACTTGATATGTGCTGCCAAACTGTGGCCCAGAAACCTTTCTAACACTGGTTACTAGGAAAGTAGATTTCCTTAAGCACAGATATTTTCTAAAGCATTGCTGTTTTACACTAACTTTGATATAATTGCTGGTATGTGTTGGAAGGACAGGTAACTAGGTTGGAGAGAGAGTACAGCAGATAGGGCACTTGCCTTGAATGTATGAAACCTGGCTTCCATCTTTGGCACCACATATGGTCTCCAAACTCCTCCAGGAGGAATCCTTGAGTGCAGTCAGGAGTAAGCCCCGAGCAATGCCAGGTATAACCAACAAATAAAATATATCCTTCCTCAAATTCTCCCTTTGTCATATGTTGAAAGTGGTTTCCTAAAGTTTTAGAATTTTATTTTAATGTTACTTACAATGTCTATTTTATGGAGAAGTTTTGTTTTGTTTTGGTTTCACCTGGTGACAAGCAGGGGTTATTCCTGGCTATGTGCTCAGAAATCACTCCTGGCTTGGGGGACCATATGGGATGTGGGGATCAAAGCCAGATCTGTCCTGGGTCAGCTGGATGCAAGGCAAATGCCCTACTCCTGTGCTATCGCTCTGGCCCCTTTTGGAGAAGTTTTTTTATGTTAATTCAATGCTATTGTTTCTATTTCTTCCCTTCTCACCATTTTCATAGATTTATTCTATGGAATCACACTTGGAAAGAGTAGCTCTATCATAAACTTATAATACACTAATTATGTTTTCTTTAACTACTGTTAGGTAATCTGGAAAACTTTTAATGACAATGGAAGGTACAGAATTAACTTAATTTTGTAAACCACTCCTAAATCAATGACTGAATAGTACTTTCTCCACAAACTGATGGTTTATGAGAATTACAAAATTCTGGGGCCGGAGAGATAGCACAGCGGTGTTTGCCTTGCAAGCAGCTGATCCAGGACCTAAGGTGGTTGGTTCGAATCCTGGCATCCCATGTGGTCCCCCGTGCCTGCCAGGAGCTATTTCTGAGCAGATAGCCAGGAGTAACCCCTGAGCACACCGGGTGTGGCCCAAAAAACAAAAACAAAAAAAAGGAATTATAAAATTCTATATGATATATATTTAAAAGACAGACTTATGTTTTACGCACTTTATTTCCTAGTTCACAATCATAAGGAGCTATTATATAAGTAATATAACATAAATCAATCTTTCCTATACCTTAATTAGTAATTTTTATTGGACCTGTATATGTGTTTCATCCTTTTCTTTTCTTCTACCTCCTAATCATACTGCATCTCTAGCCCTGTTCTCAGCTGCCACTGATTTTATCAAACAGACAAGAAAAGAAAAATGAGCAGCCAAAGTAACCACTTTTTATTATAGAATTGATTATTTCCCCTTAGCACTTCAAAACATATCTCTATATATTAACTTTATAAAAATTATTGCTTCTTTAAAGGCTACTCAAAAATTGTGCTGGCTTTGTGCCTAGTGATCTCTTCTGGTGATGCTCAGAGTTCCATACGTGATGCCAGGAATCAAACTGGAGTTGGCCACATGAAAGCAAGCACTTTAACTCCCATATTATCTCTGAGATCCACTCAATCAATATGGAGGTTCCTCCAAAATCTGGAAATTGAGCTCCCATTCGACCCAGCTATTCCACTCCTAGGGATATACCCTAAGAACACAAAAATTCAATACAAAAACCCCTTCCTCACACCTATATTTGTTGCAGCACTATTCACAATAGCCAGGCTCTGGAAACAA